>DVZK01000014.1:0-19178 GCA_018236665.1 Calephelis perditalis | reverse complement strand
CTGTAAAACGCGATGTGCCGGCCGTGCCAATTCAGTACCGCGCGAGCGAGCGAGAGATTTGTAATAGGGCTCTTAACGGCTGACTTCAATAACCTATCTACGGCTGTTAGTTATCACAGATTGGCACAATTCGCTTAAAACTTAAACGTGTGTCGCGCAAAGTTCATTTTTTTGAAATGGCTAGTGTGTTGCTAACCGCGAAGTTTTTACAACTTCACCGGAATATAACTTCATTCTGTAGTCCGGCGCAGGTATAATCGAGTGCAAAAATCGGATAGCGACTTTAGGAACCACTTCAAAAACCATATTTTTTAGTATGATGGTTGATTTAGTTTAGTTAGTTTATTAATTATTGTTTAACTTTTATATTACCTACTAATGTAAGTTATATGTCCAAAAGGTACAACTGTTCGTCAAACTATCACTATTTATTTGAATAATGTATACATAGTATAAAATAAAACAATTTTAACACAAAAGTTTCACGCAACTGCACACGACAAAGGACGAATAAGAATGAGTACGCGCGAGAGCGCTGTCTGCTCCCTCACTTACACTGACATATTCCCGCCTTTACTTTGAAATGAGCTCTGCGCAACGTGTGGTAACATGTACTTCGAAGACTTAAATTTTGGGTGAACTGTAACCAGGCGACCGTTGTTACCTTTCAATAATTATATCTTAATAAAACTATAGTTTTATACCAGACGCAGTTCCAATTGGTAGGATAATGACGTCCCTATTTTAGTAACGCGAACAGATCTAAGTGATACTATCCTTAATATTGATAGGTTATTAAAAATGACCGTATATAAAAATACGCATGCTTAAATCTATATACACGTACAAAAATGTTATAATGTTATCGAATGAACTCGATGAACGAACGTAGAATGAAATTGTTGGACTGTTTCGTTTGTTTATTTTGGTGTTTAGATAATTGTTTTTTTTATGTGAAATGTCAGCGAACAACCACATGGGTCTTCTGATGGTAAGAGACAACCGTGGCCTACAGACACCATAAACGTTACAGGTGCGTCGCTTTCCGTTACCGTTTTTTGTGAAGATATAATATATTGTATGTTGAGTGTTCAACTTACATTAGATATGCAATATCGAAACATGAAAATATGATGAAATAATGGCAGTGAGGAAATCATGATACATTTCATTAATCTATACTTTAGGAACTTTCATAATATGCATAAATATATTATGACATATAGACTAAAAATATAAATTAAAAACTAAATAACGGCTACTGGGTAATATTAATCGACGAGGACAAAGCAATAATAAATTTTTTATCTTATTGCAGCGGAATGGTTTACAAGTAGACAAAATCTGAAGACGTTTTGAAGCGAAACCCGTTGGTTAATTTGAGAAATGTGGAGAAAATAAAACGAATAAAACAGGACAAGTGTGTTCTGACACTAATAGTTATAAAAAAAGACACATTATTTTAACATTTATTTTGGCAAAACATATTAATAACTTTGATTTGCTTAAAGTTTAAGTTTCGTCTTTAAATACGATAAACTTGTTGTATTTTTAACTTAAACCTAGCAGGCAATAGCTAATACTGAAAAACAAACACACATATTTGAAATTCAAAAACGAGGATATAAATTTGAATCTTAGCGTATGTACAAAAAATGTTTTCTATAAAATATTATTCTTATGTCATGTGTTCGCAAATAAGTATTTTTCATCTTGTCATGGTGACAGCACAAAATAAATAGACAAAAATTAAATTAACATATAAATAATTTAACAGATCATAGATGTGTTGAAATTAAAAAAACGGTATAATAATACTTATAATTTAGTTGTAAAAGCGCCTTATTTAGTAGAAAATAAGCTAAGCAAAAAGCTTTGCTATAGCCATTGGAGTCTAGTAAAATAGGCTGACGTACGAAACGATCAATGTAATATAAGATATGTGTATCAGTGGATAACTTAAAAATTGCTATAAACCGTGCGGAGAGGGGAGAAACTCAAAAACAGACGAAAATTAGTGATATCGAACAAACTATCATTTAAAAGTTATTCATAGATAACGCTATTTCCACATACTAGTGGTATTTAAATCTTAATGTAGTGTTTTGATTTTTAATTTGGAAAATTAATATCTACTTACTTTTTTAATAATTGATAGTAAATAATTGGAAAAACTATAACTTTTAGAGATGTGAACTTGTGTTGACTTTGAATTGTGTGAACTTCAACTAAAAAATGTGCGTGTGTGTGCGTATTAGAGTACATACATAAGAAGTAAAACTTCTTTATGACATCAATTTTCGAAGAGCAAAAAAGAAAAGAAAAAAATTTGAAATGGCTAATATGTTGCGCGAGATTTTTACAATTTCACCGGACTATACATTGCGCTAACACTTCGTGAGTTCTTCAAGTTAGCTCACAGCGAAGCCGCAAGCGGGCTGGCGAAGTCACAAAGAACGAAGTATGAAATTCGGCGATATCATACAATGTTCTTTTGTGGAGTGTAAGAACAAAGGCCAATTTCTAATATATAAAGAAGTTTTACTTCAAAAAAGCATGACATTTAAATGCACCCATAAAAAGGTTGACGTTACATTGTATTAACTGACACAGAACTCGGGAAATGTTTAATAAAATAATATTTTTTTAAAAATATTATCTGTATACAGAACTTTTAAAAATAAAAAAATAATTAAACTAAAATAAGCTTCGTAAAGTTGAACTTTTTGTGTAAGCGAAATACAACGTGTCCCTCTTTGTCTAATAGTAAGTTTGCATGTACTAGATAGAAGAGCAAGTTGTCTATTGCTTCGAAATTCGAATTAAAATAATATCAATTATTATACAGAATATTATTGTTTTAGTCGTAAATTTATGAACAAAATTGTAAGAAGAAATGCTTACTTGGTTCACATGTATAGGTGCAGCTTGAAATCAATATTAGAAATAGGTCATTTAATTATTTTAGTACTTTTTTAATTTTTGGAATTGGCGTTAGTATCTTTTAATCATATTTAACTCATGTTCATTGAGCTACCACCTGCGTGAAATCGGTCTGAAATAATTTTAACTGGTCATAAGTGTTCCTAACTATAAAAACTGTGGCCATGACTGTTTAGTCATACCATAAGCCCTTAAAACAGTATTATTTCAATGCTTTGCTAATAAAAGCCAACAAATAGCAAGATGGAAATAATACTGCTATAATCGTTCATGGTAGGGGGTCTACCATGAACGATTATAGCAGTATTATTTCAGGGCTCTGCAAAACGGTGGTATCTTTACCTAAGCTCTCAGATTTGATGGCATCGAGAAAATATACGATATACTAATTTCTTCATACTTGTGAACTGTAACTAAACAAAATTAGGCAAAATGTCACAATACTGACTACTTTAATTGAATATGTGAACGAATTATGATAAACTGGGTTTATCTCACCCATTAAACAGGTCTTTAAAACCTATTAAAAAGTTCTTTGAAACAGTTACCAGGCAAACACACACAAATAAATGCTAAGGTCAGAAGCCTTTACTTGTGTAGCAGGTCTACATAATATGGCCTACGTAAAAATATTTTCGGTCACAAAGACCACAGAAAAGATCAAACAGATTAAGCTGTTAAAACACCAAAAATAAGGTTTTTGTTTCCACTGTAAATGCAAGTCTTCACGGGTTAAATCCATCTTACATGGTATATTTTACAAACAAAATTATGTACAGAATTTTTGAACTGATTACTGTTATGAATTCATAATTAATCTTCTGATAAGAAAGGCCATTAAGGTCAGTTTTTTTAAAAAACTACGTCATGTAAATAAGCTCGCTACACCACGTACATAATAACGTACATGTGCTATGCATTAATCTTATTAGGACCAAAACTCCAAGATAATTCCTAGTGAATTATTTATGTATATTATATCATATCTAAGTTCAAGCATACCAACCAACCGCGCACTTAAAGAATGGAATTAAAAATTGCGGCCCCTTTCGCTTGTGCGCTTCTTTTTTTAAATTAGTACCAATCACAAAAAAAGTTGAACGTTGAAATAATCACTTAGGTAACAATAAAATTGTTTTAGCGCATTGTATATTTAAGTAGCCAATTGTAAAATTAATACGTGTAGATAAAACTTTACAAACATTTCCACCATCTTCAGGAATTGTTATCTGTCTTATCACATACAAAATACAAAAAAAAATACGGGAAGAGAGGATAATGAAATTAGTCATTGTTAAAGTTTGTATGGAACAAATATAATGAAAACAAAATGAAATTCTCAACATAAAATCAAAATATGCCAATGTCGTTGTTCACAATCCGCATATTTTTTAATGTATACAAAATTTGATTCGGCATACAATAAAAAATATATTATATGTTGAGAATATTTGCTGAATAGATGAAGCTTCTGTCGAGTTCGGGTAAGGAGAGTAAACTAAACGGGAAAATTTCTCACACAAGAATCTTAGCACCGTAGTTTTAGAACGCATTATTATCACCTTTACCATCGTATTAATAAATGTCGTTTAAAGAAACCCACGGTCTAAATTGAAATTATAGAACACAACAAGTTAAAGTAAGATGTACAGAAGGCGCATTAATATAAAAAACGCAAGCAAACTTAAATCTTATGATGACTAATGCAAATGCTCATCGCAAATGTAGAGTAAGCCTTTATTTTGCCGGTTCCTCAGAACACGTGCAAATGTTATAGCGAGAAGTATTTAAAACGTTCCTACCGCCCACCACTGCGAACAGACCAAGAATAAAGTCAGAGTTCGGAAAACAATCCAATTGTCACGTCCTAGGCGTATGACAACACTACCTAACCATCTCACGTGAGATATTTTACCGTCTAAGCTACCCTCCGAACCGATATATGATAGTGACTCTATTATCTAGATAAATGCTTTATTTAATATAGTCTGCATATACAATATGCATTATTTTTTGTTTTTGGATCATATTAAAATTTGAACAGATTTTTCAAAATATTATGCAATCTCAGTAATATGAAATTGGCACAGCTTAAGTTTATATGGAGAATTTATACAACACTACCTGTTGCATGCGACTTCGCACACACGTGAAGGTGACTTTTCTTGAAATGTTTGAAAAATTGATGAAAACTAAAGAGGTTTTAAAGGTATCTTAAATGTTGTCCGGGCTATAAGCACATAATTTAATTAATTAAACCCGTTTATTAGGTTTTGCGTGAAAACTGAATACACTCGGTTTGGGGTCTGTACCCCTGTCAACAATATGTAACAATAGTTGTTATTAAAAAAATTATATATGGATTTAGTATATTTTCTGTTCTATTATTGTAAAGAATATAATAGAATACCCGAACCTACATCGACCTTTACGAATCTGGATGCTGATTATGTATCATGTAAATGGAAAAGTTCACATCAAATAGCTGTCAAATGACATCATTTGTGTTTGCTATCTCTATTGTATTTCTGTTGGTCACTGGAGACAGCAAATATAAAACACGTCATTTGACAGCTATTTGATGTACACTTTTCCATTTTGAGTTGGCAACTGAAATACATAATCAGTACCCTGATAATAGAATGAAGCATATTCATAAGAGGCTTACGTCATAACCGGTAGTAATAATCGTATTTGACGTCAGACGATAATTATATCAGCTACATTCAGCGCCATATGAGTCTTCAACAAACTTCTTAAGTTCCAATTTCAATTATTACGCGTGAGTTTTGGGTAAAACGGGTCTACTCACTTATCGCAGTATAAGCATTAACATTACTTATCTCTCACAAGAGATTAAGGTTTGCTTGCGTTTTGTATATTAGTGCGCCTTCTGTACGTGGTACTATAACTTATTGTGTTCTACAATTTTAACCCAGTCCGTGGGTTTCTTTAGACTACATTTATTAATAAGACGATAAAAGTGATAATAGTTCGTTATCAACCTAAAACTACGATGCTAAGCCTCTTGTGTGAGAAAATTTAGCGTGTAGTCTAACTCCACGGTACTTTAGACTATATTTATTAATAAGACGGTAAAGGTACTATCACATAATGTGTCCTAAAATGCCAACTCATTATACTCTGGAGTAGTTTATAAAAAATCCGTCTGTGTTCGACTTGTAATCCCATAAAAATCTAATTCCATTCTTCATAAACGCGGACAGAATCAAACACTGATTGCACGATGATGATGAACACACATTTTGGCCAACTGTACAGAAGGCCACATATCAAGTTACTGTACTTACTACTGGTAGCCTCTATTTGCTAATAATAGAGTCTAATTTTCTTTGAATTTGGGTAACTAGTGTGGTCCTCTGTACATGAAATTATAAATCAGTTCTGACAGTAAACTGCCTTAATATTAAGTAAATAAACTGGTACACCTAACTAACATTGGAGGAAGTCACGTGTCGTTCACAGCCGTATTTGTGTTAGTGTTGTTAAGCAATGGAGTCGTATTTCTATCTCTCTCTTTCTCTTCCGTTATCACCACTTCGATGGCGTCTTCGTCCATATGTTGGAGCGTGTTGTACGAAGGCGGTGGCGTTATTCGTTTCCTTTCTCCTTTTCTTATTTCAGGTAATTCGATTTCACCGGTGAGACCTATAAATGTAGTAAACATCACATTAAGCGTGTATTACATTGTATATTATTATGTATTTGATATGTTTTAGTAAAATTTTAGTTAATTTTCCTAATATTGGCCAGAATAGACTAACTCACTCACTCACTTTTTGTCTCGTACAAAGTTAAATACGAGCATTGATTTAACAGGTTATTACTAACAAGGCCACTGGCAATTTTCCTCGATATCCTTATCCTTATTGATAGGAATGTTACTAATTCCTGACGCCATAATGTCGCTGCAGGGTAGCCAATGGAGTTGCACAGTAGGCGTATCACACCGGTCACAGGACAACAATGTTCCTGTAAAATTTATGGTGTTAATAGGCCTAGGTTTTGACTTGCCTTCAGCATAGCCAAGCTTCAACATCTTATAGTAGAACATACAATCAAATTAAAAAGCTGATTTTCTCAGGTTATAAGGTAGCGATCATTGATATGGTTCTCCTGATGGCACGATAACTGCCACCTATAGACAACATAGATGTTACTGGTGCGATGCGTACGGCCGGAATCTTAGGCTACGTGTACAATGCATACAGAAATTGCTTACTCGAGGAGTTTAGCAATGTGCACTTATAATAAAAGTGGCATTAGTCCTTGGCTATATAGTCACAGTTAAACACCTCCTTCACGGTGACAGTAGAAGATGAGACTGGCCATCCTCTACACCGCGTGCAGAGACATACTGTTATCAAACCAGGGGTACATTCACTCAAGGTCAATTCAGGGTCGACCGATGTCCGACGCCCTAGCTAGTTTAGCCCAGGATGGCGGGGAAGGGGTACTAGGACCCAAAAATCCTTGGATCTTTCATTGGGAATGTTGGATAATACCCACAAATCTTAGCAACTGTTTCAAACATTACCCTGTAAAGTAGAATCTAAGTCATGAGCCTTCATAACCACTACGACGCTGGAGCCGGCGCCGCTGAAGACGGCGGCCACACTCTCCCGCGGCGACAGCAGCACGAGCGACTGGCCGCGGGACGACAGCGAGTTGGAGAGGGCGCACAAACCCTTCGCTGCTGTGAAGTCGGCACCTGCAAGTTGGTTTTTACTTGTGACCGGTTCGTATATTTAGGAAACGGGTCGTTTT
The DNA here is from genome assembly GCA_018236665.1 of Calephelis perditalis. Taxonomy (NCBI): domain Eukaryota; kingdom Metazoa; phylum Arthropoda; class Insecta; order Lepidoptera; family Riodinidae; genus Calephelis; species Calephelis perditalis. The sequence goes on along the minus strand of DVZK01000014.1, from coordinate 11,447 downwards.
GCTTACGGACGGTTGTTTTTTGTACGAATAGTGAGACATCTAACTGAGGTCACTCGTCACCTGTAGTTTTCACTAAACATTTTGTGAAACTATTACTACGCTTCATTACTTTTAAGCAAACTACGAATAATTATACTTACGGTAGTCCGTAAGTAAATGTGTGACCGTAGTTAGATGTCATACCCTAACCCTAATGGGTTCTTTGATTATAAGAACCGGATATGCTGATGACCTAAAACTGACCAGCAGGCTTAATCCTGAATCTCGATTTCATGCAAACTGGATGGGATTTGTCATTGCGTCGATATTTATCCAAAAAAATAACTTAATTACATGTATACATATATACACACACCAAGTCTAAGTATTTCATTGATTTAGGTTGAATAATACGGTTTAATATATATCTTTTCTATTATATTCAACTCCATGAACATGTATTTATAGTGTATAATCTACCGTCATTGTTATTGGTGGTGGTTCTGTTTTACACCAAATAAACTTAATTTAAATGCGTACTATTTTTTCCAAATTAAACAAAAGATGCGGAACATTTAAGACATGCCAAATTAGACAGAACATGTCAAATTGTGACGTTATTAATCAATATTTTCTGAGATATAGATCAAAAATCTGTAGAAATGTCTCGTAAAGACTTCCCTTACAGCATTAAGTGTTTTGTCTCTTTTTATTACTTCCGTTTAAACAAGATAGCGAATACTTATAATTAGTTTCGACGTCGTGCAACAAAATTACCACTTTCGTCATATTACCAACACATTTTAATCCAGTTTCTATGATAATATCGGAGCTTACTTACCGAGAACATATCTACAATCGATGACGACTGGCATAATACATCCTCCTTGCTTCTTTGCCGCGCGAATCACATATTGTCGGATGTACTCCACTCCGGGAAAGTATAGACTGTTCCCTACAGTAATGAGCAAGTAACTGAAACCCGACTGTGTCTGAAAGCAACAATAAGACACGTTAGTTTTAAGATTTTTAAAATCAGAAGTCAAGAAGTCTACACTAAAAAGAAAAGTTACTTGATATCAATTCATTATTATACTTTACTAACGGTAGATGATAACGTAAACGCCAAAGCTAAAAAAAATCAGCGTACTTAATGCTATACACAGAAACACTTAAAGAGTTACAAGAATAAATTTAAATACACCCAGACCGAGAAACAATAATATAACATGTTTAACGCACAAATACTTGCTCTGAGGACATAAAAACATGGACACAGGTAATGTCCAGTGTCTTAATATTTTCTTATTCTTTTTTGCGGGTAGTAGGTGTTAAAATAAGCGTCTTACCGTAACTATCTCAGCTTCAAGTTGCGGCCGGGCACTAGGGTACAGAAGCAATAATATATTGACGATCACACCAGCGACGATCCCCAATTCCACCCCCACAGTAAGGCAGAGAGCGAATGTCGCGAACGCTGGGACAAGGTCTGCACGTCTAGATCTCCACATTGGCTTGACAACCTATAAAACATATCTGCCGTTAATCTTACAATTTTTAGGGTTGAATATTAAACATTGAATTAAGTAACGTATATATATATATATATATTCACGCAAAGAGTATATAATATAAGACATGTTTAGGATTGTCTGATTAGTTATTACTTGACATTTTCATAGACTTTTATTTTATTCCTCGTAAAACGTTGATTAAAAATGTTACAAGTCGACATGTCTGGATTAATTTGACATTTCTACAATGTTCTATTTCATTTCTTTTGTTTCATTCATCCAACAATCTACCACTGAATCGGAAAAAGAAACACAGCGGGCATGTTTTTTTTTCATATTTTTTTTATATATGGTGACAAATATAATACAACACATTACACATTTATAAGAAATTGATTCGAGGAGCAATCAATTCCAAGCATTACTTTTAGCTAGATATTCTGCAAAACTTATGAAAACATTTTTTTAGACAATTTAAAATTAATTACATTTTTTAAATCATAATAATAAGTAAAGCAAAAAACTTGGACCCCTGTTCGCGAAAATTGCACGGACGGAGGAGTATGAAATTTGGCACACTTATAGTTTATATGTAGGAGAAATGAAGTATAACCAAAAGTACAATTATTGTAGATAATAAATTGTTTCTAGAAGTGCAGAACGCTACTATTTTTCAAAAATAATGCTTACAAACTGCATTAAATAAAAAAAAATAAAACATTACAGATGCTGACATGCATTTGACACGCACAAACAAATATATCATTAATGATAAAAGAACAAACTATAATCATATTGTAAGGAAACATATTAGTTAATCTTGATAAATGAAGATGGCGTTATTGTCAAAAATATAATTTTAAATAGAACTTAAATAATGTATGAACAATAATTTTTAATTATTCATATTATATAAGTTATAATTAAAATTTATTAAGATCGAATTTCGACCACTAGGCTACCATTAGTTTATGTAAATATGTAAAATAGTTTTAGCATTGTAATTCAAATTAAATGCATGATATATTATTTTGCTATGGTAATGAACTAATGATACAATATGAATGACTAATTATTAAAACTAGAAAAATGCTAAATAAGATAAAATTTTAATTAATTATTTTTCGGCTTTAATATGTTAAACAATTATTCTATATTATTTTCCGTGTTGATCACAGTCTCGTATAGAATATAGCATCTGCCTTCTAAGACTACATTAACAATAAATGATCTTAATCGAAAAGATCGCTCGCCCTGTGCAGGAAATGTCCTTAACATAACATATTTTGTTCAGTTCATAAAAATAATTACTTTATTTAATATAAAAAAAAACTTTGAAGATCCTGAAGTCTGCATAGAGAACTTTTAAAAACTTCTCACGTAATCTTTTGTAACTAAAGAATCGCAACATTTATCCTTAGATATTTGATATGAAAAGAAAGTATGTCTCTAGAAATATAAACGTCTCCAGATAATTTCTAGAGACATACTTTCTTTTTTTTAAACTATGTCAAGGGCACCACAAAGGTACTTGGTAGGTACAGCCGCTAGCTCTGTTAGCCTTAACATTTTAATGCAAAAAGTTCTCTATTATATATGCTTTTTTTTTAGTTTAATGGAAAAGTTAGCCACTTATGGGGTTTCCAATTTTTTTTATCCTCAAACATTATGTTACCTACTTACTTTATCTGTTTTATATGAATGTCAGCCAGTCTGTTGTCCTATTTTTTCTAAATGGTTTTTAGAAACAACCCATAACGATATAAAAATTATGTCAAGAAACGATTACGGAACCTTGACTGAATTTCATATAAAATATGTGTTATATGGCACTGATAAGAAACCAAAGATAAAAATAATGGATCATAAAATATCAAACCGATTACGCATAAATGTCGTCATAATTGATATATTACCGTAACAATTACGTCAATGTTCACCACTGATGTGTTCCGGTAAACTTACGTAAGAGGCTCTAATACCCAGACAGCAACCCAGGTTTTACCACCTTTGCTATATCCTTAATGAACATAGACTGCAAGGTTAACTTCATGGTCGTCGTCTATAAACGGAATGTATTTCTTCATAATGTTTCATAGGTAATCGAGGAGTTTTGCATTAGTTTATTAGGTCTATTACTTATCTATATATTAATACGTGAAGGAAAAACTTTGGACCCCTGTTTACGAAAATTGCGCTGACAGAGGAGTATGAAATGAGTTTGCCTGTAGGAGAAGTGCAGAACGCTAACATTTTCTTAATGAAAATGTTTATGAAGTGCATTAATTCAAAAAATAAAACATTACACGTAGTACCATGTACTTGACACACACAAAAAATATACTGATGATAACGACAAAAGATCACAGATGGCGCACTATACAGTTTGGAAACAAAGTAGTTGGTCTTGAGAAATGAAGATGGAGTTCTTATCAACAAGATATTAAAATTTATTGTGGTCGAATTTCGACCAATGGGCGACCACTAGTAACGTTTAAAAGCAACGACCACGGACTCAGGAATCGCAATAGCAAAAGGAAACTGTAGTAGCCGAATAACATTCGACTCTAAAAATATTTAAGCAAGGGACACAAATTCGAGTAAATCGTACATCGCGGTATTACAATTTTATGATCCTGTAGCTCAGTAACAACTTCAACCGGTTTGGACCTTGATCTCAAGGCGTTTTGCCTGGCTGGAAATGTTTCGCTTTTTCCATTCCAAAACTGGAGTCTTCTTTTTCATATGAGATGTCAGCGAACAAGAACACGTCTCACCTGACGATAAGAGATAACCGTGGTCTATAGACACCTTAGATCTTACAGGTGTGTTGCTGTCCTGAGGCCGTAATAGCTATCGAAACATGACAGTGTCATTATGGGGGCAGGATAAGGTAAGGCGGTGGGCATGTTGCTGCACAGAACTCTTGTTATGACCTATTTTTTTAGCTTGTGCTCGCCTCTTACGAGCTGCCTGGCAGATAAGTAGATGGTCTATTTTACGCAGCGAACCCGAACAAACACGGGAAAACTTCTCTCGTTTTATCTTTCAAGATCCTTTCTCGGTGGCGGGAAACAGCGCTTCTCTTTTTCTTCATTACTTTTTTGACATACGATTGTAAATTTTACCGATAAGAAGGTATGGTGTTTAACCCAAGTAAAAAAACAAAAGTAGAAGGTCTAATTCCTGCAAATAACATTTGGGCTCAAGGGACTTTCTTACCTCATATTCTATCATAAAAATGACTGCGCAAATAACAACAGCCGCAAGCGATGCCTTGGGAATGTAGTAAAAATATGGCGTAAGAAGACTTAGAGCTAGTAGCACCAACACACCTGCAAACAGAAATATTTCTCTATATTAAAAACCCTCTGTGGTTTAGCGGTTCAGGTGATGGACTTGACTCGATGAGATCCCGAGTTCGATTCCCGAGTCGGGCAACAAAAAGAAAATATGGTTTTTCAAATTTTCTAATAAAAAAATGTTTCTCAGGATTGGGTGTGTGCCCGGTTGCCGATAAGCTTGCCACCTATCACTTTGTGGGACTTAGTGTCTTCGGCTAGTCTTGGGTGCCCTGGTTATGCCACTGCCCACGTCGTCAGGGATATGGGCGTGAAGATACCCTGTACTCTATATTAAAAAAGAAACATTGAAATTGATATGACATGCTTTATTTTTGACTAACTGTTTAATCGCGATTTCGTTCGTAGAATACTTACGATTTTCATAATATAAAGTTTCAACCCCTATTGTAATCCTTTGGAGGTCGATTTTCTAGAAATAATAGCCTATGATTGTACAAAATTCACTCTTCTTCATTTTTTTATGTTAATAGAAGGCAAACAAGCAGACGGATTTCTTAACGGTAAGAAATTCACGCCGCCTAGAGACACCAAAGGTGGTAATGGTGCGTTGCCAACCTGAGACCGGGATGTTAGACCTCGAGCAAAAGTATGTTTATCGGCTACCTTACCCTCCGAACCGGAACACGTCATGACGCTATGTTGTTGCTTCTAATATACTATAGCAAAATACGGGTACATATTTTGACAATTTTCCTAGAACTCTATGTAGGTATATTCGGTATTGGCTCATTGTTTGCAAGTTACTTAGATGGAAGATAAGTATATTTATTCGTCAACAACTAAAAGCTTTATTCGGTTACGAATCTAATCTAAGTAATATAAAACTTATCAAGAAATTTTCAATTTAAATACAACAATTTTGATATTGTATGCGTGGGCTTATTTTATCACATTTTAGTGTTAATTAAGTTGATAAGATGCTGGATCATAAATGTCCATCGTTAACATCACAATCTATTAGCTTACTACGGCGTTGGTTATGACAATGGTTTATTTTTACCAAACAATATAAGAAAAATGTATGACTATTTATTATATTATGACCATATCAATCGATTAAGTTCTGCAGCTAAATCGAAGTCTATTTAAAAATACGCTTAGTTATAAAATAAAGTAACTTGTTTGAATTTTTGTGAAATCTCATCTGATTACCAGTAGGTGGCACAAAAATTGGTTAGCTGCTTTTAATCATAAGTTTAATATAAACTTTTATTCAACTTTCCTCCTATAACTAAAAAGGTAGCTGTAGTAGCTTAAAGCGGATATAACAAAATAACGGATACTCGTGACTAAGCATGTCAAAAAGTGTAAAGTAGCTAAACAAATTTACTACAAACTTGTGCAACTACAAACAAGTGGAGACATAAACGTTATTCAATTTAGTCTTTACAGTTTCCTATAAAAATGTAGGATACACACTACTTGTTTTTATAACAAAGGAAAAAAATGCATACAAGAAGTTAAATACAGTTTACCGAGTACGAAGAAACTCGTGTAGTGTAGTGGATGTTATCATCTAAAAAAAGTAAAATATCGGTGTTAAATTTAAAAATGTGCAATAACTATTTTAAAAAAAATTACAGCAAGCGGCAACCCTATTTACACGCGATAATGAGCTATGTTGCGTTCTAATTACACCGCGTCCACTGCCGTCCCGCTGCGGCTGCTGACACACAGATTAACTTGTCACTCCGTAATCGATATGCGCTTGTTCACTACGGTCAAGGCTAAACGATGATCACTGCGAACTGTGTGTCATAATCTATCATAATAGCTTGAAGCTATCAAAATGAAGTATTGAAATATTTTGTGAGTAACAAAAACACATTTTAAATTTTTAAATGTTGTACTTTTTATATTAGTCAATTTTATACTAAATTTATTTTATTTTATCTTTTATTTTTTGTTAATGTTAACTTGAGTTAACATATTTTTTGTAATTATTTTCTTAAGCGAAAACTCCTATGGCTCCAGCATAGGTTTCAGTCTATCGAACACCACCCATCAGTCCATGGTCAGATGCACCTCTATCGGTATCGGTAGGACTGAGCTTTCGGAATTATGTCCTTTGTATTCAGTTGGGCGAGTTGATGTTACTCATCTTTGGTCCAGGTAATATGGAACGATAGATACAGATACGCCATTGTTCTTCAACAGTGTGTCGCTCAAATACTGATACACGAATATTCCCGTGACCAACTCGCTGCTCATATTTTTGTAGGACTTCTTTTAACAATTTTTTTTTAATTTCTCCTTTTTTTGATAGTGGCCAGGTCACTAAATGTTTCATGTTCTGTTGCCCGCGGCGTTGCCCGCGTAGTTAGTGGTCTCCCAAAAATATTTTTCGGGAAAAAGCTGTCCTATGTGTTAATCCAATTTATGATATTAGTAGGATGTGAAGGTCTAAAGATAGTAACACTACACTGTTTCCAAGGACAGTAAAAGTCACAAAGTTTGATTTGATTCACATAATAGTTAGACTTAATACTTAAATATAACTGTTATAATAATAATTGTTCCATCCCATGTTTTATTATTTAAATTTTATATGGAGTTAGGTTTACAATGTCAATAACATTGTAAACCTAACCACCTGTAGAGTTAGGGAGTGTAGAGTTAAAGATGATAAGCTTTTTAACTTTACAAGAAATATATGCTCTTCTTGTCAACGTTTTACTACGTTTTTTTATAGGACACCATCTATTCAAAGTTTATAAAATATACTTATTTTAGGTAAGTTTCATGCAATTGCTGTTCAAAACATTAGGATCAATTCTATGATTGAAGTTCTACGACCGAGAAAAGTAAATACCTAATTAACATACCATAATGACTAAATAATTATTATAAACTATTAATGTTTTGTGTTCCATTTGATCTTTATGCCGTTTTCTCATTCTTCTACGAAAGCACCGAAATATCATTTCCATATATTAGGCGGTAGTATATGTTAGAGCACAGTAGTTAAAACAATACCATGTTAAATCCGTTCGGCAATTATGTCTGGGCTCTATCTAACATTATGTAAATTAATTTGACGACATAAGGTATAAGCATTAAGGAGGATTCACACAGTCCATTGCATGTGACAGCGCGTTGGATGCAATTTATGAGAGGCAGCGGAATGAATTCGTAAGTATTGATTAATCCTGTATTCGTCAAAAGCCAAAGGAATTGGCTTGGGTGATTTATTAAATTTCAAATATCATATCGTTGAGATATTCAGTTTTGTTTTATGATTATCTAGTTGTTACCCGCGGCTTTGACCACGATGAATTGAGATGTTAGCTATCCTATCTTTCGAGTTTGGTCAAACTGCATACAGCGTGTAATTGAAATCGGTTAAGTAGTTTAGGAGTTCATCGAGAACAAACAAAGTGACATAGTTTAACATTTATATAAGTATATGGAGATAAGAAAATGTTTTGGTTAATCTATATATTTGGGTGTATTGTATTTGCTGATTTTGAAAATGATTCCTTATCCTTATCTTATCAAAAATCTTTAGGATATTGAAGTAAAAACGATTGGAAAGAAATTTGTAAGAATATGAAGTAGGTACCTAAAAAATAAAACGTTTCTTAAAAAGTTGTTCCAAATGTCTCGAAAAAAGTCACGGTATTTTTATTTTGTGTTCACTTTGAAAAACTTTATAAATGAAACTAAATTTACTAACTAACTGTCACCAAACGATTCAAATTATTCAATAGAAAAAGTTGTTGTAATAACATAATCACTGGCTAAACTAAACTGAACTCATATATCTCAAACAATAACAACTTACAACGGTATAGTTAGAAAATATAACTTGAAATTATTTTTTAATTTCTGCTATTTTTTATGGTACTTTATTTTTAAGTGATTACTTTTTTTCAAACTACACTCGAAATAAGGTTAGTATTTTCTTCATATAATAGAAATAGGATACATTTTCAACCTACGGATAGGATTTTAAACTTCGTGCTAAACAAGTATATAATCTACCTTTAAAGGTACATCAATATTAATATCAATCTAAAACCTGATAGCCTAACTGCAAAAAAATAAAGTATTGATTTAAAACATGCCAGACCGAACCAATAACCTGCTGCCACATCTTCCCCGTGTTATTTAATTGGTTGCATCTCAATTTGGTTTTGTGGTAAAGCGGAAAAATTATAAAAATAGAAAAGAAAACTCGAAAATTAATGTTTTCTTACAGTTCGCGATCCGCTTATCCACTGTTCCGCGGACAAGTCTGAGACAATTGGCACGTCAGAGGCAGGGGTCGGCGGCAGTGACCACAGATCAGGGTGTCGCCGGTCAAACGACTCACGCTCCAATGGTTCACCAGCTCTGTGCATTACCACAGCCCTGCGGCTGCTTATTCCACATGTCTACTTATAGCATGTTCATGTTTTTTAATAGCCACGTAATTCTAATACCGATACCGTCTTAATAATGAACAAAGATTAAACTACCTAAGTTGGATTTGATATGATAGTCTTGAATAAATTGTACCTATTAAGTATAATATCATCTTCCTACTATAATTTACTGGGTGGCAGACTTTTGCAGCGACTCGCCCGGATTGGTACCACCGCTCTATTTATTCCTGTCGTCATAACGTCCAATGTTTGCCGATGATGTGTTCCGGTTCGGAGGGCAAGGTTGCCGGTAAACTTACTGTTGCTCGAGGCCCAAGATCCCGGCCTCTGGTTGACAACGCACCATCACCACCTTTGGTGTTTTTAGGCAGGAATTTATTACCATCAGGAAGTCCGTCTGCTTTTTTGCCTTCCATTATCATAAAAAAGGTGGTACCCTGCAGTAATAGTCTTGTAAGACAGTAGCCTTATTAATAATCTTACTAAAGTATTCCAATTTTTGAGTTGAAATAAAGACTAAAATGTTAACTTAAATCAAGAAATAGTGAAAATAGAATTAATCTGTGATGTGTAAAAAGCAAAGCTACGATTAGAGAAGAGAGAAGCGACTTTGTTACAAACTATGACTACATAAGTACATATAAATGTATTGTATAAATCTTGAAGTATCTATACGCCTGTGTCCCCCAAAGACATAATCAGAGGCACAAACAACCAGGGCTCCCACAACTGACTAAAGACACAAAGTCCCGCAAGTATCTCTTTTCTGTAATTTGATACGTTAAATGACGAGTTAGTCAATTTTTTTTAAAAAACTGCCTTCACTCCCATATCCCCGAACATTTAGGCAGAGGCATAACCAGGGCACCCACGGCTAGCCGAAAACACTAAATCCCACAATGTCATAGGTGGCAAGCCCTTAGCCAACCGGGCACATTTCCAATCGCGAGCAACATTTTTTTAAATAGAAAATTGGAAAAACCAAATTTTCTTTTTCGTGACCGATACGGGGATCGAACCCGGAACCTCATGCAGTTATGTCCTATACCTGGCCGAATCGATCGATTTTTCAAGTAATGGAAAATAGAAGAATATAGAATGATATTCTTACCATAATCATGACAGCTAAAAAAACAATTAATTAATAACTTAAAATTAAAAAGACAGCCCTGAAAAACTGAAAAGGGGAACTTTACTCCTCTAGGTCTTATAAACCTTTGTTGTTGGTCTCGTGGTAGTCACAAAATCTGAGTACACTTGCATAACCCGGGATGAAACGGGACAGATGCGTTTCGTACGCGTTAGACAGAGATGGCGTGTTTTGCAGTTGTCATAATTTTGCCCGGCAGACTAATAACAAGATAAAGCGGGGGGATGTGAGGATTGTACCACCCCTATAAACTGTTTTTTAGTAGCTAGACAGATCTTATGTGTTTTCTTAATGTTTTGTGAATGAATGAATGATTTTGGATAGTCTGAGGTACATTTTTGTGTTTTATATCACAAGTTGTATTAAGCATCCTAATTATTATAAGATACCTATCACTTTCGCCTGTATACATTATAGATATTGTGCATTACTTAATGCTATATAACCTGGATTTTACATCACCTGCGTTATCATCTAATAAAGCAGCTAAATACTTACAGTAGTACTATTTAAATTATGCGCTTCGGCTATATTCGTCAAGCTTTGGAAATCCGGATGTATTTTTAAGATAATATCTATATACCTAACTCCCTACCTAACAACTCTATAGTTGTTATTACATAAATAATCATTTTGCTAAATATTAGATATTAGAATATAATTAGATTACAAAAAAAAGAAAATATGTAAGTTCGATTTTCTAATAAAAATCACATCACATTGTGGGACTTAGTGTCTTCGGCTAGTCGTGGGTGCCCTAGTTGTGCCTCTGCAAACCCCATTGGCGAGATACATCGCTATCGCCCATAGGGCACATATCCAATACTCTCGCAGTTGTCACCTTACTCCCGTAAGGAGGCAGGTAAAAGGTACCGGGGCGGTGGTCCCTTGTTCTTGGTGTCAACCGCTGGCTGCTACAGCAGCCAGGTCTCTTGGTTGGGAATTTCTTCCCGTGGTCAAGTCCGGTAGTTTCGCCCACCTCTGGCACAACTCCCGGTCTTCACGTCACCCCGTGCGATCAGCCCTACCAGGTGGAACCCCGTGGGGGGAAGCCCAGCAGGAGCGATCAGCG
>DVZK01000013.1:0-19256 GCA_018236665.1 Calephelis perditalis | reverse complement strand
AATGGACTCCTAAACCACTTAACCGATTATAATAAAATTCGCACACCATGTGCAGTTCGATCCAACTTGAGAGATAGAATGGCTTATATCTCAATCTATGGTAAAAAAATTACCATCCGAGCGAAGCCGGAACGGGCAGCTAGTTACTTATATAATTATATCTTTATCCCACCTAGCATTTACTACCAGTCAGCAATCAAGCACAATCAAAATGATTGTCGGGTGCAAAAACATATCAAATAAGAGATGAGCTCGCAGAAGGAACCCTAATGCTTCAAAATATTTAAAAAAGCGTTTCCATTTCCTTAGTCCTCCGGTTTCCCTTGTCGTCCTTCCGTATCTGCTTTATTACGTTTCCTACCCATGACTCTATTTTTATTCCCAGTCTTTCACAGTGCATACTATAAGTCTTTTTAACTCCCTTCCCCTTGATATTCGTAACAGTAAATTCCTCATTTAAAAATCGATTAATTTTTTTTTACTACTCTAGTCCATAATGGTAGCACTTCTTTTTATAACTAAGTACCTACTAGTAGGTATATAATTAGATAAAAAAAATTACCTGTTTTGTTTCAGTACTAAATAAATATTTATGTATAGTAGTTTACAGTTTTAGCTAGGATTTTTTTTTCTCTTTAATGTTAAGCTTGTACACTGTCTAACTATCACTTTTTATTTTGTATTGTTATTGTCTATATTAGGTTAGCTGTAAAATAGATTTTGTTAGAGATGAGGTCGCCTTTTTTACAGTATTTATATTTGTATTCTCCCGCTTTCGATTCCCTTTTACGTATACAATAAAGTGTAAAATAAATATAAATAACATTAAATCTTTCAACAACGTTTTTTATGCAGTAACTTATTTTAAAATTCTTACCCTACGCTATATTTGCAAGATAACAAAATCTAACTAAATCATATTTTAACATGTTTCCAACTTAAAATGATAAATTCAAACACTGTTTATTTCCTTTACTATTGAAATGTTCTTCGTCATATTTTGTATTAAGATATTGAATAAGTAATGTTCAAAACTATACCTGTAAATCACCGTCATATTAAACCCCTACCTAGACTATCCCCTTAATCCTCCCGTAGGGATGAAAACTTGTTTAACAATTACTAATTCTGTCAGGATTTACACCCTAACGATATACTTAGATTTCAAATCAACTTACTGTCTTCCCTGTGCAATCGTTTTTTGTTACAAATAAATCCCATGTACTAGAAAATGATTTTTCGGATTTGTTTCCAAATTTTTTAATACTTATTAAATTGCTTATTTGTGTTTAAATAAATGTTTAGGGATATGATTAGAAGTGTTTTAAATTTTATTAACCATGACGGAAAAAGATCACCTTATTTTGTCAAACTTATAACGGGACGTTAAAATAAGGCGATTTCGCTAGTTCGTGTCCATAAATTTCAGATCGCGTCCACCCATTGACCACCACCGTCCGTTGCGTCCATTATCTTATAAAGGAGTTAAAGAAATATTGGGTTTTAACTGCTTATTTAAAAAATAATTATGTTCACGCCTAGTCCCTTGCTGAGTTGGCAGAAATTATTGGGTACTAAGTGTTACTAGCTCCCTCACAATGATTACTTTTTTCATACAAAAAAGCTGGTCGTGGAGACTGTGGTAGCATGAGTTGGCCCTGGGTTAAATTGACCATGGAAAGTCAACTAAGGTCTCCCAAGGTAACTAAGTACATCTATCAACTTTCGCAATATATGTCTGTACTGGCAAACTTTTATCTGCCATTCTAACAACTTGAACGAACCAACGGAACTTGCCTTTACTTATTATTGTAACAACACTTTTTCATTTCCACTCTTTCTCTGATCTCACTGCTACGAATGATGTCAATCAAACTATCTATCCCTGCAAAAAGCACTACCGGGATAAACAAATTCATTTGTTTATTCCAGCACTACTATGTTTACTAAAACTCTTGAATACATTCTGGCTTCATCTCTTTCATATACTATTTTGATTTCATTTGCATTCAAATCTACACATTTTTCCAATTGTTATTCATAACCGTCATTAGTGTTTGCAGGTAGGATGTTTGGGAGTTTGATTATCTATTGTTTTTAGCAGGCAGGTCACCACTAGGTCACACAATTTTTTTTCGCATCCTCATTTATCTTAACTTTTAAATACATGCATTTTTAAATTGTTAAAAGATTTTGTTAGATCTGCAGTTAGTAGTTTTTTAAGAGATTTCACATCGAGCACATCCATTTACGAAAATTTTTAAAATTTTCCTTCAATTTTTTCCCTAACTTTTCTTACTTATCTTTCGTGCTTGATATTCTCTGTATCTTTGTTATTTCTAATAAAAACGTCATCACCCGAGATAGAACATATGCCCAGTTGGCCACCTGTCGTCTGTCACTGGGATAAGAATCTTAGGCTAATCATGGGTGCCCTAGTAGTACCTTTGTCAACTTCTTTGGGGATACGAGTCTAAATATACTTACACACTTAAAAAAAAAGTTTGTTCACGTCCATATCCCCGAAGAGGTAGGCAGAGGCACAACCAGGGCACCCACGACTAGCCGAAGACAATAGGTCCCACAACGAGATAGGTGGCAAGCCTATCGCCAACCGGGCACATTTCCAATCCCGAGCAATTTTTTTTTTAATTACAAAATTGGAAAACCAATTTTCTTTATGTTGCCCGACCCGGGACCTCCAAGTCCAATAATTGAACCGCTAGATTACAGAGGCGACTTACATACTTGCCTTAATTGTTGCGTGTATAAGCGGAAAAAGGCAGAAACAGTTCAATGCGCTTGTACATTAACCGGAGCGGTGGTAGGTATTGTCCCAATGAGCTGATGCAACGCACTCTACTGACCACCAGCTACTTATGACTGTCTGTTTAATTTCATAAAATAGTTAATTAAGTGGACGCAAACTGGTATATAGTATAGTCCATCCATCCAGTTGGGTCCAATTTAATTTTGACATCTATATCTATTTCTATTACCATAATTATGTGGACACAAAATAGCAATGTTGATAAGCATATTAATAATGGTGAAATAAATTAAAACCCCATCCTTATAACATGTTTCTATTAAAGTAAAGGATCCAGTTAGAGATATTACAATGAGTTCACGTCCGCCTTGGACGCAAACTGGCTGATTCATTAAATTGATATGCCTCATTTTAACTTTAAAAATACAATAATTAATCAAAATCATCATTATTTTTATTCTATAATAATTTTTAAGGTCTAGGAATAAATACAATCTTTAATAAAATTAAACTTAAAACATGGATAAAATACATATAAAAAAAAACATGTGCCGGTTCAGTTTTTTTTACTAAAATTCTATAATTTTACAAAACCTTTTTTCTATAGCTAAGATTAATTATTTTTTTTAAACAGGAAAAATTATGCAAACGCTTCTTTAACCTGTGTATGTGTGTTTCTAATATATTTGTATCATAGGCAGAAACAACTTTTTATTTCCCAAGTTTGTTAGTACACTTCTTTTTAAGGGTTTTTTAAACGGTCTCCGTGAAATGAACGCGAACAGGCGAACTTCTTCTACATAAACAAAAATAAATTCCACATGTATGTAGTATCAATTAACTGCCTAGCATTCAAGTAGGTAGTTGGAGTTTGAGTTCATCAATGCCCGTTAAAGGGTATGTATGCCCATACATTTGCACTTTCATTTTACAAGTCATTTTGAGTTTGCCTGGCATTAATTGGTATGATTTAGGATGCATGTGTGTTATCATCTTCATCTATGTGATGATTGGATATAGCACAATACAATACAATATTTAACAGAAACACTGAAGATTCGAGAGTCATGTTTCAATTAGTTGAGTTTTTATTTGTTCGTCATATATTTGTGCTTTCATTTCAATATACTTGAATATTAATATATTCGATAATTTTTGCTAAATTCTAATTTTATCCTGTGCCATTTGTTTGAGATGAATGCAAAATGAATGGGCAAGGGCACTGGTGTTGACATACCTAATGAGGTTTGGTAATCTCTGACAGGAACAGGCAAAAATTGTGTTTGTAGACATACAGAAAATCTATTAAACACTTTAGCCCAGACAGGATTTTGTGTTTAATAAATGGCAGTATCTGTATTTTTAATAAATACTTCTCTTATTAACTATTTAATGCTTGTATTATTAACAATTACTAACAACAGCTAATTGGCTATATTATACAATTTTAGATAAATAAAGTTTCCATGTCTTTTGTCTGTATTTTATGTAATTTTCTTTTCCCAAGGTAAAGCATCTACTAAGTAATCTATATCATTTTCTGTTTTTCATTTTATGCTATGTACTTATCTGACGTGTTAATAATATTTTTAGATTATGCTGGCTTTGAAGAAATTGCTGAAGGTCCAAATCATATAAAAAATCAAGAACATTTGTTTAATCTTGACGGTCAATTGAAACATAAACTCGAGCTACTTTGCAATCACATTGATAAAAAAAGTAAAATACATTTAATTGGACATTCAATAGGTGCTTGGATGATTATAGAGTTATGTGATAAGAATGAGGAATTGTTTCAGAGGTTATCCACTGCAAATCTATTGTTTCCAACCATACAGAAAATGGCTAAATCAAAGAATGGATGGGTTGTAAATAACATTTATAGAAATATTTCCTTCATCATCATATGGTTAAGCATAATTATTTTTAAATTGTTTCCTAAAGCTCTTACTGAATATTTAATTAAATTATTTTTAAGTATTCAATCAGTATCCACTGCATATATTGACCCTGTTTATAAAGTATTGCATCCTTATGTTGTTGAAAAAATGTTATTTCTCGCATTTGAGGAAATGGATACAGTTGTGAATCTTAATGTTAGGGGTATTGAAAAAATTAAACATGTGACAAATGTTATTTATGGATTTCGCGACGGTTGGGCGCCATGTGATTACATGGATGATTTAAGAATATTTGAACCTGAAATTCTACTGCAAGGAGTTAATGTAGATCATGCATATGTGTTGAAATCATCTGAAAAAGTAGCCAATATGGTTTCAGAATTTATTAATGCTAGAAAAAACAATGGGAGTTAACTCTTAAGTATAGAATGTCGAACATCTTTGCACTACCACTAAATATGAAGTAGGAAAATTGCATTATTTGACCCTTAAGTAATATGATCTAAGTGCCTTTCTGTGATAAACATAGATATAAGTTAAAAAGATTTTAAATCACTTTTTTTTTAACTTGTAATCATATTTAACTTTTATATAATTATACAGTAGCTGTTGCCTGTAGTTTCGCCCGCGTTTTCAAAGGAACCCGTTCTGCGATCGGGATTAAAAGTAGCCTATATGTTAAGCCAGGTCACAATCTACCTGTGTTCCAAATTATAGGCAAATCCGCTTAGCCATTCGAAAGTTGTGAAAAAGTAACAAACACAAACTTTCGCATTTATAATATTAATAGGATATTATTTATTAATCATCTTAATGCGTATAGAAGACGTCCAATAATTACACGAGATATTTTCAGTAATTTTTCGACTCTCCTGCCCCCCGCCCCCCTAGTGCGATGTCGTGCAGGCCCCTCCCGCACTCACAAACCTCGCCTGAGATTTGTGGATGAAATTTGTGGATTTAGTGGATGTATATTAAAAGAAAATAATTGTACATATTTATTTATGTCTGGTACTGGAGAAGCCTGAAAAAGCAGAAAAATCAGATTGAATTTGTAATTCATTAATTTATGTTGTTGTTTCCGATGAGGTACAATTTTAGAAAATAACTTATTTTAATGTTTCTTGCTAAAAAAATACAAATTATTAAATAATATGTAATACGTCCGTACGTATGGCACATGTGTTTTAGTTTAAGTATCAATTGGTTGTGAAAAATATTTATTTATTGATGACTGATATTGCATTGTGTTGTGTATATAAAAATGATTTTTATCACATTCCTTACTATAATAAATTACTACAATACGTTATGTGTATCTACTTTTTTAATATTTACCTACAAGATTTTAATTCTGTGAAATGCTTAATTAAGAACCGCATTGGTACCACTGTCGTATTTCTGCCGCCATAGCGTTAGGGTTTGCCATTGACGTGTTTTGTGATGGAGAATAAGGTAGTTAAACTTGCACTTGTCGTCTAAGATACCTGCCATGAGTTAGCGAAGTAACAGAAATATGTTACTATACTTGTAATATGAATAGAGCGGAAAAAGGTCAAAATTCTTAATTTGATTATACACATAATTTGATGCAGAATAATTTGTATGGTAAAAAAAATGTGCATCCAGCCATTAATCAGCAATAACTATTTTTTCTGAACTGTCCGTTTCTGATGACTACGCGGCCACTTTTTTGTAGCTATCTGAACATGGTAGGGTTATGTACGAATTGCGGTGGTTATCAGTTTTTTAACTATACTTCGTTAATTGTTGAGTGTAATGAGATGAAATTTTACATGTGATTAGTTGAATTAATACACCACCTACATTATATGTTTTACAAAACCTACATGTACTTAATGTAGCTAAGAACCATCATCAAATATACCCCATCGAAATCGGTCCATTCGTAAAGTTATGGCCACAGACACACAAATATATAAAACCCCTTTTTCCGTCGAGGGTTAAAACACGAGCATAGAACCTTGAGCTGGAAAAAATCTTATAAGGAATAAGCGATTCTCAACTTATTCTAACTAGAGACTCTTAAAATTATGGGGATACCCCAGCGATCTTTTAAAGCAAATGGTTACAATATCAATACAGTCGAACTGTTTTCTTATCAATTAAATCGTAAGAATAGACGAGTGGCGGTTTGTTTTCCAATGAACGAATAGGTATACACCCACGTGTACCTACAGCAGTATTGCGGGCTGTTTGTTGCCCGGTCCTCCAACATTTGTTGCAAAAGACCCGGAAAGAGTTTTGGACGGCAGGACTATCAAGCTTCATCATCTCAGCTGTAACTATATCTACTCAAGCAGCCTTACCATTTTCCATATTTTTAATCGTCCATTCAACTTCTTCCATCATAATGCCATCATCCGCCTCATTTGAGTACTCAGACGCAGCGGCTGCATCTTTGGTACATGCCTCCACTTCGTAAACAGACTAATAACCAAATAGCGGTCCGTGTTAAGAACCGGACGCCTGAAGGTTCTTTCGTCCATTAAACACTTCCGGAGGCGACTATCAACCAAAATCCAATCTATCACATTCATTTGATCATTTCTTCTCCGTGTATACGAAAGTAGGCCCTTATGCTGAAACATTGTATTAGATACAAAATTTCTTTCCACACATATTAAGTAAATCCATAATAAGCTTACCAGCATCATTCACTCTCTTATCATAGGGCCCAAAAACAGCCTCGCGTCCCCACCCAATCATTAAAGTCGCCACCACACATACACTTTTATTTGCTTCAGCCATAACCTCACAGAATCCAAAAACGTTTCCTAGTCATGAGTTGACGATGAGTTTGCCGCAGCATAGGCTGCTACCACAAAACCTCGCGTGATTGCCAGCTAATATGGACCCAGGGCAATTTCGGGCCAACCAGACTATTATCTTTCAGACCTGAGCATAAGCGACATGGTAAGATAATATCTTCCCTAACGATGGCATGTGCTACACCAGACCATAGGGCCAACCTGCCATCGGGGAGATCAAAAGTATCACTACCCTACCCTTTCGCTTAGTTAGTCGCTTACGGAATGTAAAATGTAACGTGCCTGATTGGCACTCTCCACTGCTCGAATCACCTGTTTGGGCTTTGCATTATGGGTGATACCCCCACCGCCGCATTTTCCTCTCTTCGTACCGACGAGGGCCAATCGGTACGCGTCGCCTCTAGAGAACGCCCTACCCCACTCTGCGGTTCTTTTTTGGGCCAGAATTGCAGTCCATGTACTGGCAGAGATCTCAACGTGCAAGCTTCTGGCCAATGATCCCCTAAAAGAATCAAATATAAATACAATAGATTAAAACAATCAAATCGGATTTTTCGTTTATTTGAGGTTCCTTTAAAAATGTATAGTAGTAGTATTACATCGTGTTCATCCTAAAATTATATTATCATACCAGTACTAATAATTTTAATCTGTATCAAGATAACTTATATTCAATTAAAAACTATTATATACATTATTATTTAAAACAATAGCACATGAGCATTAAGTCAATAAAATGTTTTTTTTGGTCTGAAAATGCTCTTTGATTATATACCTACTTGCCTTTCTAAAAATTATGAGGTTCTAATTAATCATTTAGCGATTAGTTGTCGAGATTTTTAGTATTAAAAACGAATAAAATATTAAATTACATTGCTGTATTTTGGCGGTAATTTTAAAATAGTTCTATTGAAATTAGGTTATATAACAAAAAAATACTACATCTGAACTGAACCGCCCAGTAAAACGAAAATGACAAAAAATATTATCGGTCAATTAAGTA
Source organism: Calephelis perditalis (assembly GCA_018236665.1). NCBI lineage: Eukaryota > Metazoa > Arthropoda > Insecta > Lepidoptera > Riodinidae > Calephelis > Calephelis perditalis. The sequence goes on along the minus strand of DVZK01000013.1, from coordinate 10,790 downwards.
TGTACCTAACTAACATTTATATTAAAGACTTTTATTGAAATTGTTGAAACATACCAAATGGTTAGTTAAGATTCCTCACTTAAATTTTTTAACTTCAACAGCTAAACAAACACAAAAAGTATACATTCCAAGTACCACACGGTTTTCATAGTTACCTAATAAATGCACGTATCTAAAAGCTTAATAAAATTTTAAAGATACTTTATCTAATAGCAGAAGCTATTAATAATATGAAACAGAAGAATATTTTTAGTTTATGTGACAAATAGGCATATAATCACGATTTTAATGGTTTGTTGAATGATATGTGATACATTACACATTTATATAAATACATGACGTTTACACTTTATATTAATTAAAATATCATGTACAAAAAATAACAGTAAATATAAAAATCATATAAGCATAAATAATAATCGTATTAAAGGACCCTGACTCCCCCTTAATACATTTGCATTTTTTCTAAAATAATAAGAATACTCGCACATGGACTGAGGGCCTAAAACAAATTTAACATATCATATAATTCCTATTCATGTATTAAAAGGCTTTAAGTTTAAATATTTAAAAATAGCCTCCAAAACATGGCCTAAATACTTTTATGTCATCCATTAGATAAAAAGTCTCTGTACTAACTTGGTACCTACTTCACTAGTATTTTTAAGGAAATCTGATGTAACATGCAGCAAGTCAGTTCGCGTTAAGAAAATCACGACGTTACTAACCTCTATCAAAGCTTAGAAATTCTGCGTTAAAGAGCTAATTTAAAAAGAGTAGACAATAATTATGGGCTCCACACGAAGAATCGTTTCAATCATGTCAGTCACAAATTTGAAAGTAATATTGTTTTGTTATTTTATCTAAATTGTTCTTAATTTCTGTTTAACACCTTGTGTAAACGACTTCTCGAGTACCACTACGATTAGTCGTGTTCATTGTTTATAAAATGTCTAGATTAAACATGTTTAAATCGGAAAACTTTACATTGAACGTAATAAGTCGAACGATGTTTACAAGATCTTGACAAATGTGACCATAGAAATTTAAAGAATAAAGTTTTAGATAACATTAATTTAACACGGAGAATTATATATCTATAAATTTTATATGATTATGGAGTAGGGTAAAGGAGGTAGGAAGTTCTAATATAGAGTATATTAATTATTAACATTATATAAACCTTTATAAAGTGGAGGTTGTAACAAGTTCTCATCGTGTTTCCATATTAAAAAAAAGTTCCTTTAAATTTATTTTCTACTCTTTTAATACAAACTGTAACTAATCCCCTATCAGTTGCTAGGTTGTTGAACCATTTTCTTAACGGTAACAAACTGTTTTACACTCCTTAATGTGGAGCTTACATCTCGTTATATGTATATATTTGCCGGTTTTTTTAATTCATTATTTTCTACTAGCTGGGTCTAGGACTGATCAAAACTGATTCACAAGGTATGGCCTCATATTAGTATTGTAATTGTCGGTTTACGATTTCGAATGGAGCACATACATGCATGTGATTACAAGTTAAGATTTATACTCTTTTACAGAGAAGAGAGATGTGAGTTAGACCAAAGAACTGAGCTCGATTTATGAGCCTGATAAATGTGATACTAATAAGCTGTTTTATTATAAAGCCAAGTACGGACTTATCGTCTAATGGACGCCCAAGTATATGCATGAACTATAACTAAAATATATTTTGAATGAAGTACATTTCATTAATCTCATTATCTATTATTATATTAATGTAAAACTTTATACACAATTAAGAGATTCATCAGACACACACATGACCAGTGACTCTTCAAGTGACCGGGTTGAAGGATTCATTTAAAAAATAAGTAAAGGAAAAGTATAAGCGTCAGACGTCGACGATATTGAGGACAAAGCTCCAGAAAGGTCTTGTTGATAAAAACCAATGATGCTAAAGGACCTCGCAAACATGATGGCCATGCCGATAATATTTTATCTGTCGCAACCATTAACAACTAATTTCGGTAATCCTATCTATGGTAAGACAAAGTATAACACAGAATAACATAGAAACACTGATATTTTCTAAAATACCTACAATAGTAAAAAGTAACTTGAAAAAGGATCGGTCAATTCAGTTATTTTGTATATCAATTTTCATTAAGGGAGGTTCTTATGAGGAGAAAAACGCAAATTATTAACCGGCCTTTAAATTTGACCCAGTAGGCTTAAAAGGTTTTCTTAAATTAGTTAATGATATTTCAGCTAGACATACTAAAAAAAGTAAAAAAACAAATGAAAATAAGTAAATTAAAAACAGTTATTGTCGCTAAAAACATAGCGCGCTCCCAGCTGTTCGCGCTAAATCTCGCGGGGCCATTGACCTTTTACGGAAAATTAAAAGTGCTTTCATTTGATTATTTTGAGTTTGATTTTTTTACTATTCTAGTTTATTATCTAGAAAATGCAGCCTCAATTTCGAGGGCTAATTTGAAAATAATAACACATATAAAAATGAATCCCTATTTTGCTTAGCGTAAGAAACCGATATATTTTGAAGCGACACTATTAATACAAAATAGGTACATTATATTTTTTATTTTGCCGATTGTGTTTTATAGATAGTGTTTTCAAACTTAGAACCGACATATTATATTTTTCTCAGCTTTAGGACGGTTTCGAAATATGTTACAACTCTACCTAAGTAACGGCTCAAGATGTTTCTCTATCTCATTATAATCGTCATTTCTCAAATAATTTAATATTTTTATTCTCTTTTTGTCATATAAAGTTTGATAATGTAAGGATTTTTTTATTTGGAAGGAGTACTAGCCGACCGATTTCCTCATAAGAATACGACACCTGTAGGCAACAAAGGCAGCAATTATTGCCAATTTCAACCCAAGCACTTGAAGTAGTTCAAGTCACAACTATTAAACACAACTATCGTAAATATTTCAATAATTTTAAAAACGATTCAATTCCAGTAAAAAGATCAATAATCAATGTGTTTTGGGGAATACATAAAAAATATTAAAGACGAATGTAAAGCTACAATGCGACCAACCTAGAAAACGTCTTACAACATATAGCAAATTAAAAAAAAAACTGGTATTACTAACATTTGCAAGATTTTATACCTAAAATTTTATTTTTTATGTCGATATTACGTAACTACTTTCATTTTATCAACATTTTAAAGTTAAACTTTTATTACATCGTCTCAATTTTTTTGGTCTGTGTGTCGCATGTCGCGTGACGGTGAAGTCAGAGCAGCCGAGGCCAATATAGCGGCGTCTATAATTTATAGCTCAAGTTTCTCTTTTACCGTGGTTTCCTAAAACTAAACATTTTTTTAAATACAAATTAAAGTTTAATATTTCATTCATCAATGACGTTTTCTAAAACAGTTATACCTAATTATAGCTTGATACCAATTTTTTTGTATGTTCAACCTTGTTAAATAAATTTTCCGAATAAATACGTTCGCAGTCACTTGCCATCAAAAGAAATACTTAGTTGATTGATTAATATAGTTGGCCGCTGAAGGAATGTAGTGCTTGTAAATTTTTGACATAAAAAGTTATATTAAACATAATATATTGGAACTCGCACAAACCAGACATACCGACTAGCTAGCTTTCAAGTGAAACAGATAATTTCCAGACCTGAGTAAAAATTACCATCACTATTGAATGCATGTAAGTACATCATTTTCAAAGCACTAAATTAAAAAAAAAAAACAGATGTTCAAGTCCTCTAAATACAAAAATAAAATTACGAGGTTGAAATTTGTCACTGTTTGTTTAAAAAAGTACGTCATTGCAAACTATTAGACTGGTTTAAAAAAATGTTGACATGACATGGGTAAGACTAGTTGCAACTGGTAAGTACTAGGTAGCAGGGCTAAGGAATAGAAATTGACAAAACGAGTGACAAGTAATCAAATTTTGTAATTTTAATCACTTGTATTTAAATTGGGCCTCATATATTAAAGCTCTATATATTTTAACAATTAATTTAAAGGTTTTTAAATAATCCAAATATGCATGAAAACTTGATTATTTTTCTTTCACCAAAATCGTTTCAACATTACAAGTGATTTCAGCATAATTGATAACATTCCTTATTAACTGGAAAATGTAATTTTAATTCCTGATAACGAGAAGTAATTCATCACCAGTGAGATAAAAATCAAAAAGTAATGATTAAAAAAACCATGCCTTTTTCTGTTTCGTACTTTTTTAAGAACTGATATTTATTGAATTAATGATTATTTGTAGTGCTGAGCTCAACAACACCAAAACTAAGACAGTCTTGTTGTGTCTATTCTAAGATTGAAGTTGAAATTATACTCTAAGTATATACTTTCATACAGATAATATTAACTTAAAGCTTGGTGTACTTCAGTTTATGTTTCTTAAAACAGTGAAAAGTGTACCATGACGACTTCAAACAGTATTATTGCACACAGTAAGGTGGTATTTTAGATATCACTGATATCGACAATTAAGGTGGTATTTTTGTGTTAAATCGCTGAGCCCTTATGCTTATTCAATAACTTATAGCATTAGTCACACCTTGCCACACTAATACTAATACACACCAAGGTCGATTGAAATATATCGATCGAATAAGTTCAAATCTATGAGGAAAAACTATTTACAATTATTTTTAAACATTCTTAGAACCTCAGTCAACAAGCGTTAGTGATGGAAGCCCGGAAATGATAAAATAAAAATCAGCATAAATAAAAAGGTTATTTTATACAGTTAAGTTTTAAAGAACATTGGCCGTAAGTTAAGATCTATTGACCTCTTTACTTATAACAATTTAAACGTACATATTTAATAGGTACTTCATGAAATAGTAATATTTTCAAGTTCCATTGTTTGTGTTTTTTTAAGGTAGCTGAGTTTTGTTTCGCTTACTCTACCGCAAAACATTAACTATCGCAGATTTTGGGATTAGGTCGATATTTTATTTATAATAAAAGTTCGAAAAAACGAAAACGTGTTTTGCCCTCGAGGTATTTACATAACGTAACTAGACCATTATTTTTTTTCTATCAAAGCAAATTAATATAAAACATTGTGTATAAATCATCAATATAACCGCGATAAGTAAAAATTTAAGTGTGTCAAATATTTATTAACTACATGACCAATATTCTTCATTCGATTTTCTTTGTTTTTTATTAAAACTATTGATAAGATAGCGATCTTTTTCAATCAAATCTTAATTGGCTAATTATTTTTATCGGTCAGGAGTATTATTTCTTCAGATAATTTGACTAATTCGATATTGCAAAGTATATGATAAAAATTGTATTTTTTATGAACAGCGGCTCTACCATGACTCATACGCAGTATTATTACAATAATACAATGTGATGACGGGACAAAAACAATCCTATTATAAGATCGCGATTTCACTTAGTATTAAAATAATATTGCTTTTTGACTTCACGGTATATGTTCCAGAGTCTAGAGAGTTACCATTACGCTTTACAGCAATATTATTTCAATACTACGAAATATTTATGTAAAACAATATTTGAACCACCTATACATTTAGAAAAACCAAAACGCGCCGCCACACTACACTTTTATTTAAAACCTGTTCGAAAAAGAGGGATGCTGTAAGTTTGACATGTTTGTATGTGTGTTTCTGTCTCTGGCATGATAACTCCAAAACGAATACACCGATTCTGATGCGTTTTTCTTGTTTGAAGGCTGACGTGATCGAGATGGTTCTTATTTACATTAAAACGGTTTTTATTTCATGATTATTTTTTAAATCTATTTTGTTATGAATCGAGCAGATTTTTCTGTGTTACCGAACTTTGAGAAAGAATATATGGGATCATTAGTTACTAAGCACAATTATTTGTTATAGATCCTATTACCTGGCACCTACTGCCGATATACCGTGTCTCGGCATGGTGTTGCGTTCTGATTACAGGGCGACGGCAACTTACTAGTTTGGTGGGATGTTATAGCTATTCCGCGAGTATTCCGTAGCATCGGAAATCATCTGGCTTGCAGAATTTAACACTCCTGCGAAAAAAGTTTACGATTATTTGACCGACTGCTACGAACTTGGTTCAAACTTAAAATAACCTATTCTCCCATTACTTTATGGCCGAAATAATTAGAACCACATTTTTTTTCCCGCAATGCGGTAGAAAACAAGAAATAATAAAAATGTTTTGAATATAGAAACGTCTAACCTTAATTTTTATGATATATCTTCGACGAACGTACAGCTATTTTAAGATATCATAGTATGTACAAATGGAGATACGATTTGATATGATTCAACAATTAAGCGTTTCAGGAAATCGAGTAGCATTTTGATTATTTTATGTATCCTCCTTGAATTATTATTTTTTATGTTATTAGTTGTATTCCTATAAATCACGGAACCTCTACAATTATTGAACATAAAATTAAGCAGAGAGGTAGTTTATAGACAAAGCATGTCCGCTGACTAATTACAACTAAAGAAGGAATGAGGCCCCGCGCCCCCCTGTGTCACAACTCATAACGTGAGAAAAACAGTTTCAACATCTCTGGATGAACTCGACACGTGTCGACGCTCAAGCTGCCTTTTACCACGAACCGCGATTACTGCGTAAATTACAGCGTTGTAATAATAATTGTATGAAAAACTATGCTTTTCGTTCCGTTCAACACTAAGGTGATACTAAGGGTCAACTAATATTTTTCTATTTGCGTTTGAAATATACTATAACGAACAAGCAGGTGGCTCTCCTGATGGTAAGAGGTAACCTTCGCTATACACTATATCTGTAAATTGCTATTTTATGGCCAGGATCTTGAATCACGTGTCACAAAAAACTACTGGCTACCTTACCCACTCAAAATTTTAAGAAAATTGAAATGTCTGTTTACAAAAAAACTATACTGTACTTGTTAAAAATACAAAAACCTCAAATGTTTGTTCCACCTAATCAAAACGAAACGTCGAAATTATACTGGTAGATAGCAGATGTGATAAGGAGCACCTTATACCAATATTTATTATGATTCCTCAAAAAAATAAAGTGCTAATAAACTTTGAAAACAAACGAAATCACGAGTAATAAATAGTAATAAAATAATACCGCTTCAAGTCATGGTAAGCCCCTTGTACCGGCTATTTCTCAGCATTAGATATAACATAGGAACTAGCAAGATATTTCTTTCACTATACGGATATATTATGAACATGGTCATTTAAGTATTTTAACACTAATAATATATTTTAAACTATTTAAAACTGGCATTGCGCACAACCTCACGAATTTAAGATAGGTACAATACCATAAAAAACATACATATTCATTCGAAACATACAAAATCACCAAATAGCAATAGATTATTATACACTCAATAATTATTAATAACGCTGACGCACGTTGAGTAACTGACTGACCAATGAAGCTACAACTCCAGTGTTTTAACAATATCATTGTAAATTCAATTTGTTAGACATTTTTTGTCTTACTGCGCGTTCAAATAACAACGCATGTTTTTTTTTATTTTTTTCATATTATGTATGAATGAATAAGATAAACGATTGGTTATCCCTTTCTGTCATACCTAATAAAAAATAAAAAGATCATGTTAACGCCTATTTAACATTTAAGAATATAGACATTGTAATAATCTTTTTCTAACTTAATTCACTAAGTGCAACCATTAATTTGACTTTTGAGGATTTGACAGCTGCCGATTTCATATAGGAGTTATATATAGCTGTCTCTTTTATTACTATATGTATGTATATTTAACCCGTTTTCAACGTTAAATAAATGGTTTATAGCAATATGATCTATATACTAACTGGACAGCTTACTCTGTAGTCTTATATTTTCAAAAATGGAATGATATTTTAAGACTCGAAAAAGGTGGAAATATCATTGTCTCTTCTATTTCGTACCGCACCACATCAAGGATCATTCACACACATTTCATTTATTATCATTAATACAAGATTTTTTCATGTTATATCTACTTTCTTTAAGAACGCTGTCAAGCCTTATCAAAAGTTACTAGTAAAGCTAGAAGTGCATTACATAATATTAGAGTACTGTACATCTAGCTTTAGAAATAGAAAAAAATCAAACAAATATTTTATTATGAAAAAATATTTTTAGCATTCCAGCCATCCAGTTAGTACATAAGTTAACAAGTGTTATTGCGAAGCATGAACTGTTAAAGTAGTAACCACCATTATTTTAACCTTTTCCCATTCAGTTAAGAGCATGAGTAAGCGGATACATCCTAAGCGGATGTATCATGCCTGTTTTATTGTTTTGAATATAAAACAGAAAAAACAAGCAGTAACTCCCAGTGTCAGATTAAGAAAGTGTGATCCTATAAAAAACACTAAATTCACTCACACTCAAACCAACCGGTTTCACTTTATACGGCATTATCGGGACTTCGGAACTAAAGACAAATAACTTACTACATTTTAACATTCATTATTAGAACTGTCTTGATGAAAAGTACAAAAAGTGTGTCCGCTGATTCTCATTTGAACGAGTAAAGGTTAAAATAACAGCAGGGAGTTGTGAGCTTCACGGTGGTCAGTGTGCAGGTGCGTGTTCAGCAGGTGGTCTCGAGCAGGGGGTCGGCCAGCCGCTGCGGCACCCAGGGCCCGGTGGCCAGCTCCACGGCGCTCATCTTGCGCCACGGGTCCGCGGCGCGCCCGCCCCCGGCGCGAGTGCGGCCCTCGGGCGACGAGCGCTCGCTGCGGGCCGCACGCGCCCGGCCCGCCACCCGCGCAGGGGAGGCGGCGGGCGAGCGGGGGAAGAGGCGCGAGGGCGTGACGTCGCTGAGCGAGCGCGGCTGCAGCGCGGCGGGGCGGCGCGGCGTGCCGTGCGCCGGCGAGCGGGTGCGCGCGGGCGTCACGTCGCTCAGCGAGCGCAGGTGCAGGCGCCGCCGTATGCCCGCCGGCGAGTCGGTGTCCGTGACGCTGATGCTGATGTTCGGCCTCGGACTCCGAGGCTCGGTCGACTCCTCCTTATTGTCCGAATCTAAACTGCGCGGGCTCGTGGAGCCGTCGAGTTTCGCGATATTTTTTTCGGGGCCGGCCCGAGCGGGCCCGGCCCCCGCTAGCTAGAGAAGCCTCTCGGTCGCCGAACTCGAGGTGCGGGAGCTCTGAGTTGACGCAGGATTTTGTTCTTCTGCTAATAAATAATATGCCGTTATTTCTACGCGCAAAGTATTAAATTTGCGAGGGTTTATTTTTAAACAGCGGATGCATACAATATACACAAACATATAATACCTTGAGTTGTCTGGCCCGTGGCCGGCAGTCTTTGTCAGTTGAGCAATTCCACCGAAACAAAACGTTTCAGTCTTTCTAAGTATTGATTAAACAGTTCCACATCGTTGTGCCCTGCGCCCTGAAATTGTTAAAAAAGCACATTCAGAAAACGACATTACAAAAAGTTACTAGAAAAATATAAAAAAATCCAAGAATTGTATTTTTAAAATTATAGTCAATAATTATTATAATCTTATCCTTTATGTGCAGCCATCTTTCTACCTACTATAAAGTTTACTGTAACTGTATTGGAGCCTGACTAGCATAGGAGATTAGACACCACAGCATTAAAAATTGGTTTGACATTAGCCCCACACATAAGCATTCGCACATATACAAATAAACTTAAATGAATGCTAAGTGCCAGTTTACAGCACACAAATAAAAAAAAAGTAGAATAAAAATAAATCTCGCATCAAAAATTACAAATTAAATCAAAGGAAATCATTTAAGCTTCTGAAGTAGGTGTTATTTATACATAGGATAAACAAATACAGTAACAAATAAGATAAATGGTCAGATAAAAAAAAACAAATGCAGATGTGTAAACTAGCACTTCCGATTAGGCAGTCAAAAAGGAAAGGATTTAATACCAAAGAGAATTGTTACAATATCCTAGTAAGTACAATGTTCAAAGATCTCTACCATTATTAATTTTTGATAAGTTAATTCCATATTTTAAACAAATATCATTAAAATTGGTCTATGGATGGCTGAACAGACAGACATGAGCCAAATTATAAGGTTCAATTTTTATCAAGGTCTGGAACCAATAAAAAAATATACGTTCTGTACAAACACTGGTACAAAACTTCTTGCCATTTTGATAGACACATATTAATAAAGCTTCGAAAGTGGGTACCTGTACTAACTTCAACCTACTTGTACCTAATTAGGGTATCCTTTAAATATATTAGTGCAAAATTGTCCATTTATTAGCCTAAAGTAACAATATTAAGTATTTTACAAATAAAACATTAAGAGAAAATAGTACAGCCCTAAATCTGGTACCAGTATTCATAGTACATATAACAATTCTGGTACTGGTATTGCTCCAAAGCTTAACACTACCGGTATCTTTGTTCAAAAGTAATGGGAAGTCTTAAATAATAATTCAGTAACATTTGGATGTTATTTAAAATTTTTACATACCTCTACCCATAATGGTTCCACTGCTCGAGGACATCGTTCATAAATTGCAAGCCCATGTGAAAAGTCTATCACCTCATCTTCAGTTCCATGAATTACAAGAACAGGTGAGGTTACTTTAGGAATTTTATCAATACTGAAAAATAACAAAATCAAAGTCACATAAACCAAGCTTTGATCTAGGGTATTTGTAATTTTTATAATACTATTAGCTGATGTGGCGAACTTTGTATTATTGACATTACAGCTACTATCAGTTTATATGGCTAAAAATAAATAAATATCCCTGGAAAATGACACAAATTGAATCTAACCCCAAAGTA
>DVZK01000012.1:0-19640 GCA_018236665.1 Calephelis perditalis | reverse complement strand
AATGTTGGTCGGGATTGGAAATGTGCCCGGTTGGCGATAAGCTTGCCACCTATCACATTATGGGACTTAGTGTCTTCTGCTAGTCATGGGTACCCTGGTTGTGCCTCTGCCTACCTCTTCTCGGATATGGGCGTCAAGATGCTTTTTTTTCTATTACTTTTGTTGAAAGAAGATGGCGATCACTTAAAATTTATTTCATTAAAAGTTTCGATTAATTTCTAGAAGGCGTTGTCAAGTAATATACTTTCATAACTACTTCTATTCTAGGGATCCCAGAACTAGGGGTTGCTTCCTTCGATCCACATTTTGCATCTAAAGTAACTCAAACACGTTCTTTGCTTGGTATGAAATATGAACTCATCCTCCGAAATGTTTACGAAAGAGGTTGGACGCAATCTACTGTTACTAAGTACAAGTAAGTATATACTTTTTTTTAGTTTTTTCATATTTCTCAGGGGTTTTAGAAAACTTATATTCGAGTAGGGTAAGTTCTCTCACATTGAAATTTCAAAAGCTCATAGCGGGCTTGATTTTTAAACAATGCCTTTCATTTTTCGTGTAAAGTTATTCAACTTCAATTGTATAAATATTTATTTGTTATATTTCTTTTGGTTTTAGTGTAAAAAAAAACAAAAATCAGTTTTGGTTCAATGAGTACCTACTTCGGGAAGATTCCTTTTCTTTAGGGCATTTATTTTTTTCTGTTTCGACAACTGAAAGCGGTACGCTTAACTTCTTTTACTTTAGATTTCGTTTATTTACGTTTATTTTTACTTTCTATAGTTTCCTTTTTTTCGGGCGTGTCCGTTACAATTGTGCTTTTTCCGATTTTCTAAATTTCCTGTTACTATACCGGAGAATGGAATAATTGTGAACGCTGCACTTATTTTAAACACAGTACACCATGATTAAATGTGTTGCTCAATGTGGGAGACGCCATATTTGGATAAGCAATCTAAAGAAATTACTGGCTAATCAATCTCGTAAAGACATGAATGATTGTGCTATTGTTTGCGGGATAACTATGTAAAACAGTGTATAAATAAAAAAATATATATTTTAAACGTGAACATCTAGAAAAGAAATGAAATTTCCAAAACAAACTTAGTTTTTGAGTTACTTTTCTTTCGACACGAAATATCCATCCATCCAACACTGATAGTATTAACAAAGACAATATTCTTACTAATCTCTGGTGTTTTACTAATCTCTGGTATCAGAAAATATTATATTATTAACATTTCGACAACTCACTAATATTAATTATGTCTTCGTGTGAGTAGGCAGCTATATTGAGTACCTAACTATAATTCTTTTGTAATACAAATTACATCAACTCTTGCACATCTGTTTCTCAGCAAAACTTATTGTTCATTAAGTTTTGCTAGTATTTACAATACCGCGTGCCTCTTCCAATATTTTGCCGTCTATACACTATACAGACAAATAGGAAAGCGTAAGGAAGGTGGACGTTTCAGACTTCAGTGGCATCTAACCTACCCTATTTTCGGTCACCACCGGTGCTCCAAAATGGAGGCGAAACAACTGAACTTTCAGTTGCTCCTTTGTACAGACAAATATGAAATATTCATATTTCTGGTGTGGTTCTGTCTAAGTTCTAACATTCAACCTCCCTCCCCCTGCCGTGTTGGTCCGGGTGCACTGTGTAGAAAAGACAATCTGCCTCTATGACAGACAGCTCATACGTGACGAGTAGGTACAGGCTTAAATGTAGGTAATTACAAACAAGACCACTCGTGGAAGTGGGCTGTGTAGCAAATTGCCCGGGTATGGATCCGCTGCCCTACCTATTCCTGCCGCCATAATGACATTGTCATGTTCTAGTCTGGAAGATAGAGTAGCCGGTAGACTCTTACACTTGCCTGCACCATATGAATAATATCCTGGCCCTAGACGACGCACCTGTATCATCTATGGTGTCTATAGGTTGTCTCTTTCTATCAGGAGAGCCATGTGCTTCTTTTCTGTTTAACCCAGATTACCTACTACTATTCCCCTGGTATCCCTGCTATTGCCAATTAATCAGGTTATAGGTATCAGATATTTTTCAAGGTTTAACATAATTACCCTTCTTGATTAATAATATAATTAAATATATCTTTACAGAACTGACTGGCCAAACCAAAGAATAATATATTCACAATATTTTCCTGAGAAATGGTTAAATGGAGATTATGAATTCATGGTGAGTACATAGTGTTTGCTAGAAATAACCGGACTATTTTTTTAATAGGGAAAATAAAAAGTGGAGATGCTTTCTTAGTATGAACTAGGACATACATCAAAAGAAACTAGTAGCATAGATATAAAACAGCGTAGATATTAAAGAAGGAATCAAATACGTCTATAACAGCATCTTATATAAAATATCTTATATAGGTTCGAAAATCTTATATAAAATAGGCTATCTGCCTTCCTTAGCTCATAAAGGAGATCAGTGGATAAATAAGCTATTATCAACAAGACTACTGGTAGAGTGCCTGTGCTCGTTGCTTGCCCGGTTAGGGTCCGTCAGTTTACATATTCTGTAGAGTTACTCTTGAAGCTCGATTCATGCAATATTGGAAATTGGAATCGAGTATGTCATTTTAGTTACTCCCTCCTGAGGATAAGTTACTACCTCCTGATGATAAGAGGCGACTGTGGGCTATAGATACCATAGATGAAATAGGTGCCTCGCTGTCTTGTCATCCTGTGACCATCACTCATTGTGGCAAAGGAACGGTAAGGCGGTGGATCCCTAAGCAGGCAAGTTGTGGTACAGAACCCTACTACTAGTAGTCGTTGGTTAATGACCTGTCCAACCTATGGTCACTTCTTACGAGCTGACAGGCAAGGAGAGAAGTATATTCTACACAGAGGATCCAGAACGATACAAACCGTTATTTGGACCGGGTAAGTACATAATATGTATGCAGTATGTAGGTATTTTAACATAACACTCATATCACAATCGAAATTTTTTGTTTTATTTGATCATTATTATCGTACCTAAGTAACGTACCTAAAGAAAGGAAGTTGTCAATTTGACAATCTTTATTACGCGATTAGGTACCTACCTACTTGGTCAATTACGAACTGATTTTGATGTCTCTTTTGAAAAGGTAGGTCATGATTCCGAGGTGGTCCCTTATATCAATTAGATCATAATCCGATTAATGTTTTACAACAAACATTTGTACAATATTAAGTATAACTTAAAACTTATAGTAGGATGTTGATAAAATTAATGAAACCATTTCGAAATCATTAACTATCTTTCGCCTCTGTGGTCTAGTGGTTCGGCGTCGGACTTGACTTCTTGAGGTCCCGGGTTCGATCCCTGGGTAGGGGAAAAATAATTTAAAATTAGTATTTTCAATTTTCTTTTTAAAAAAAGATGCCCTAGGATTGGATATGTGCCCGGTTGACGACAGGCTTGTCACCTATCACATTGTGGGACTTAGTATCTTCGGCTAATCATGGGTGCCTTGATTGTGCCTCTGCCTGACTCTTCGGGGATATGGGTGTGAAAATAGTTTTCTTTTCTTGAAAAAACAATTACCATACGTGGTAGGTACCTAATACAATAGAATCAGTTTTTTATGTTGTATTAAGTTGTAATTAGCCCCATACCCATCAATATATTTATTTATATCCACCACAAAATAATTTCAGGGCGATGTCTTCGGATTGAAAATAACAAGAACAGGTCATTGGAACATTACGCTGCGTGACTACTCCCAAACCACGCGAATAAAACGGAATGGATCTGGGCTGGACGTCCACGTTGAGATCGACCGCATCGGAGGTATGGAAATCCACGTTGGCAATCTACTAAATGGGAAAGGAATCATGGGTAAGTGTAGTCCGTACCCACTCATAATTTTTTTTAGTATTAGAAGACAAATATGCATGTGGGTAAACATCATGATGGAGGATAGATACGGGGAGTAAACATCTCTGCCTCGTACATAACTAATCCTATAACCTATTATAGGGAGTGGAGTACCAATCGTAAACTACTTAATTACTTCACACATGTACATGGGCAAAGTATCGAAAGCAAATGTCAAGATTCCTAGACTGCGTAGCTTCCTCCTCATTATTTTTTCTTAATTCATACCGCCGGCTTCGGACTCTTGATGCTACCTTATTTATTTTAATTTTAACACTTCTCCCGTGATTAGTATAAATATTCATAAATATTAAAGAAAAATATCACCTCACAGGACTTGAAACTGCATCCTTACATCTTCCGCTGACGATTGCTATGACCATTTGACTTACCCAAATCTTTAAATTAAAATAAAAATTGTAGTATTTTTTTTAATTCAATTCTATTTTCTTATTGATTGTTATGTCCCACAGCTACACAGCTTTGTGCAATTAAATAAGTTCACTAAAATGTAAATAGGTAGCAGTCTTAAATTCAATTTAATTACAGCCGTAATTTTTAATTCTTTAATTTTAGCAAATTTCCTGTGCTTAGGATGGATTTTCGGAAATTGTAAAAGAAAAAAATCAGCTGACAAGATTTGATCCTGCACGTGGGGTGTAGTTAAATTATGTGCATAGCACTTTAATTTAAATAGTTTACTACGTCTTGGTAATAATATCATCTGTTACAGAACAAGTGCTGGGCCGAATAATCAACGCAGCGTGGAAGCCCGGTTTCGCTGTAATTAGACCCCTCATCAACGATCTAGTCAGTACAGCCTTCACAGACATTTGGAGTACCTCCTTCAAAAATTTCAACATAGACAACTTTATCAAAGACTGAATTACAATTAATATTTTACTAAGCGCTATTACCTCATGTAGATCATACAATAATGAGGTCCATGACTAATTTTTATTTTTGGCCTGGAATGGCCTCATAGAAAAACCGATGAAAGAATCACTCAGATATTCCAATACCTACTCACCGCGATATTGCAATTTTGATCACATTTTTGGACTTGCCAAAAACCGCTCTATGTTAAAAGCAGTCATGTCAGAGTCTTGGGTAAAGCGGTGGCCTCATTACTCAAGCTCGTTTGGTGAGATTTGGCGGCAACGAAGAAATACACGTTATGCTAATTTCTTCACGATTATTTCATTTATGCACTTATGAACAAAACTGTACAAAATGCCACCAAAATAGACTAATTTCACGCAATATAAACACGAAATTCAATAATTACGAAAAAATGTCGACCATCTTTTCTCTCGATGGCGCCAAATCTCTAAAGTGTACTCGAATATGACGACACGTTCGAGCACTTACGGCTAATATTAATCTATCTACTGACAGAGGTAGGCCTTCTAAAGTTTTGACTTATCTAAAGTATCCATTACACAAATTTTATATTGGCCGTTATTGTGATCCATTTCACAGGATTTTTGTTCTTTGGCTATATCAAAAGTTGCGTTTACAGTATTGGTTTAGTATGAAAGTTACTTTAAATTGCATAGATTAATTGGTCATATTAATGTTAATTATTTAATACTTTCGAAATGGGTTCACCCTCAATAAGTTGAAACCTGACATATTAATTTATAAAAAAAGTTCGCACATGGTTTTTGTTGAACCACACTTTATGCACTAGGCATGTTATTTTTAATAAATGAAAATCAGTCATTTTCTCTTTTGTAGTTGTAGTACAAAGTGTACTCATTAGTCTGGTCTCGGTATCTTAGTCGTATTGAAGGGACCAACGTGTATTGTTAAAAAAACTTTGTAAGCTACATTAATATCAAAAGTACAAGTATAAATAGTAGTAAGCTTCGATGTATTTGTTTTATAATTTTATATCTTTAGTCCTTCCATTTTAACGATTGCATCAAAGCAACGAGATTTTAGAACCCGATTTTAATCTCAGGATTCAACTGATATGCCACACAGCTTGCTACCTCTTTAAGGATATGGGCGTAAAGATACTTTTTTATTGTACCAAAGTGTTGCCAAATTAGCTGTCTTAAGAAAGTATCCATAGCATGGAATTAATGTTCCACGCAGAAACTGAAATTACGAGAATTAAAAACTAAAATGGCTTCTCATAAGAACCCTCTCTTTCAATTTGCACCAAATTCTGTTGAGGCAGTTTGTTACAAAATAGCTAAATAAATTAATTTAAATAAATGTTTGCAATACAATTTTTGAATCCCGCATTTTACCCACTACTGCATGCACAGAACTTCTAACTAAACAAAATGCGTTTAAAGACAAGGTAAAAAGAAACAAAAGTGTATATTACATATCTCAATATTATATTTATTAAAAAATATAACCTAACTATATATATGACTTTATATTTAAATTCAAATAACAAATAACTCGCACGTCCATACACAACTGGAATAATCAATCTCAGTCTTCCAACACAAATGAATGAAACCGAACAGGGCTCCCACCAACAACAACCGGCGCCAACAACCATAACCCTCGAACCTCTAGTCTAGTGCACTCCATAAATATATAACATTGCACCTTTAATTTAAACCCAGGAAATTACACGAAAACGCCTTCAATATTGACAGTAAACATTTACACAGCCTGTATTTGCAGCTCCAACAAAATGTAAGCAGCTTCAAATAAGCACCAACTTATACAGTCAGTCTGAAAATGCATACATATACGTACCGTATACATAGAAAAATATGCATGGACATATAGGACTCACTGTATACGTCGTATTATAATAACTAATGCGAATTTCAAATTGAGGATAATGTAAAAATATTCCAGAGGTCTCTTATCTATGAATTATGTCTTCTCTTTATGATACAAATGTTACTTTTACGATACTTTATGAGCGCTAGTCTTAGCTTATTGCCAGAAAACTTATTTTTAGACAAACCAAAATGAAACTATTAAATACCTACTAACCATATTAAAAGAAAGATTATCAATTAATCCGATTTCTTAGAAACGTTCTTTACGCTAAAAATGAAGTCTAATAATCTTGAAACAAAATATATACTGTTTCTTTTCATTCCCAATTTTCACGATAGGTGATGATTGCAAACTGAATTTTAAAATACGCTACATCTTGCCCATTTCAGGGTGTACCGATTTATTGCATTCGAATAATCGAGTCGAAGGTTCCATAAAATTCTCAAGTAAACGTCGCACAGAAAATATCAACGAAAAATTGACAATCACTGCATTACGATTTCGAGAGGCAAATACTCTCGTTCTACCGTCATTTGAAATTTTATATATCTATTTTTTTAATGGCCAATTTGTTGCTAACCGCGAGGTTTTTACAATTTCATCGGGCTTTAGTTTTGTCTTTGAAATTAAAGCTAGGTGAAGTTGCAAAAAATCGCAAGATTAGCAACAATTTAGTCATTCAAAAAAAATCTTAAAAATCGCGTCTACCTACTTTTACAATTTTTTTGTTAACGTACTAACGTCGACTCAAGTATTCGAAGACTTCAAGACCTCATTTTAGGTATCTGAAATCGCATTTGTCATCAAAACATGTACTCTTGCTCACACACAAACGCTCTCTACACTGAAGTTTCATACAACGCGTAAAACGACAAATGTTACATACGCTAAACTCGTTCTGTCAAATCTAACATGAAAGAGACAGATATAGAAAACCTCATCCAGAGTCAAAGTTACCGTTTTCTTAAATAGAACTACAGTGCAAGAATGGCATGTGTGAACCAAAAGCTACAATAAGAACAGTATTTGTCTTATTTGAAATATTGTTTACATGTTATTGCAGCCGACTCTATCTTTTAGTGTGCAGATTATTGTATCGCGTCAGTGCAGTCAGCTTCAGAAACAACGTGACATGCAGACACATACACTAAACAAACATGGATTCACTTACGTTGGACTATAAAACTTGTGGACTTGTCTACATGCCAAGCTCTTTGTGCCGATGACTATATTACATGTTACTAATAATATATCAAACTAGTCGTCCAGTAAAAATGATTTACATGAAAGTATATTATAGCATCAGAGTCGTTTATGATGGTTTATTTTTCTATCTTTCGAAATAAGTACTTGGGGTAACCAGTACAGACACAACAATACAGACTTCCAATTTAATTATTATGACTTCTATGTTCTAGTATATATTGTATGAATACAACAAAAGAATTTAAAAACACTTTGTATGATTATTATATACGATAGTATTGTAAAATTGTAACACCTTTCTGGGAATATACCAATGACATTTAAATAACAATTTAAACTGTATAGTTACTTGAAACTTTGGAAAGTATTTTTAAATTTGTCGTTGCAAGGCCTGAATTTATTAGTATTATGGCTTTTATGAACATTGTAAAGATTTCTCTATACATGTATACAAACATGTCTTTACGCTCTGTGCCTTACGGAAAAGGGAGAAGCGAGTATCTAAACATATTATATACAAGTATTTAAGTAATTGGGCTGCCAACTGGAAATCTGTCACTATTTAATCAACAAAAAGCATTTTTAAAAATTCCAAAATCACAATTTTCATGGGCTAATACACAGAACAAGCACATTGTCCTCCTGCTGGCAAGAGCCAACCGTGGCCTATAGATACCATAGATATTATAAGTGCGTTTCTATCCCTCGCCCAGGATATTAGACCTAATATGGAAGCCGCTAGTGATTTTTTTTAAATGTTAGCGTTAATTCAAAGAGATAAAATAAACCATCATACACTGACTTCATACCCTGTCGTCGCGTGAACGTCACATTTGCTCCTGATTGAATCGTTGTACGTTTTTTTTTTTACAAAAGACAGCAATCAAGATATTCCAAAGTGCCATAGATAACTTAATTACAATAGACAATAATAATAATCTGCCAAAAGTTGAGTTTGCAATAAGACAAAAATAAAACTAGGCCGAAATTACAATAAGGAAGCTGGAACGTCCATCTGCCGTCTTATTGTGCACCAGAAATTCACATTAGAACTACACATATTTTAAACGCATTCAACACTTAGGTCAATTTAGTTTTCAAAATAAGGTTTTTACAGCTTAGTGCCTTTTATACAATATACTGTCGTCTATACAATATATAAGCGTAATGTTTGAGGTGTGTCATCTTTAAATTTTCTAATTAGAATGATTCCTTAAATAACAAAACTAATCAAAATATATCGTGCTTTTTACAATACCAATTTAAAATAAAAATATAACAAATACAAATGTTATTTCGCTATGGAGTGAAGAATACAAAAAAAAAAAGTAAAAAATAGTACATGCGAAAATTTGGGGTAACTTGTCAAAATTCAATGTTGCCAACGTAAATTTTAATGGAAGTTCGAAATCCTAAACTAAATTATGAGAAAAATTTTTCAATTTGTACTTCCATGTATCGTTGATTTGGCCCCTGAATTTGTGTCATCGACTATTTTTTAGATATGATAGGTTAAAATAAAATGTTTCGATGTTCCGATACGCACCTCCATCATCAAAAAACGTAAAAGGGAACACGAGAAAATTAAATCACACTTTTACTTTTCAAACACTTGGAATAAAATACAAAACTATAAATTTTTCACGTCAAACTATGTATGTAACACAAGAATCAACAGCTATGAATACTTTGATAACTCTATTCTTAGCTCTTGTAATAAATTTTATTTTAATTGGAAAACAAACACACGCTCTTTTATAAAAAAACTAGGGATTTACAAAAACAAAACAAAAAAATGATCAATTGAAATAAATTCATTTTAAACTTCATTCTTTTCTTAACATTTACAGTGAATTTTAATTTCTCTTAAAACAAATCAGTATAGTAATAAAATAATTTAAAATCACACATTAATGGAACTTGACATTTGAACAGGTCTTTGGCGAAACTAACTTGAACAGTGCTTATTATAATACAAAGCATTTGTAATATCAAATCAATTTAAAATAATAAGTCTTCGATTCAATGGAACCCCCCTTGTTAAGATGAAATCTGATAACAGCTACAAAATTATTAAAGGTAAGCATAAAAAAACTTTTTAAATAACCTAACGTTAAAGTAAGACAAGTTTATACTGTTATTTAAGAATTTGCTCAAATCTTTTTTATAATAACATAGATTTATGTGACATCATATTATAGTCATTTATATTTAAACGGAATATATCTTTCAATTAGGTTCTAGGTTTTTGCAAAAAATGAAACACTCGTTAAACAAATGTTTTACTAAACATCGTCTTAAATTGGATTCTCAACCAATAACATTCTACCACGTCATCCACATGAAGCATGTTATTGGTTGATTTCAATTTTAAACAGTGTTTAATTAAACTATTGTTTGTCAGATAAGCAGTTTTTTAATGAATTAAAAATTCTGTGAATTTGTCAGTCGAAGATGTTGCTAGGTTACAGCCATCACTAGTTTTACTTTTTGGCATATAAAACATTTCCGATTGAGCAGAAAAATATTAGGTGGCTGAATTTTGTTGTTCTTCTGTTATTCTAGTATGCGATTAAATATCAAATTCAAATAGTGACAGTTTCAAATTCAAATAGTGACAGTTTATCTTTATATCTTGCAAATTACAGATTTCACCTTGCCACATACATAAAAGGATATCTAAATATATTTTGTAACCACATCAGGTTCCCCCTTCTGGCCTTCCATTCCGCGTCCGACCCATGCCCCACACAACCACTCACGTGCATTTAAATTAATACTAACATTAAATTTATTTTGATATGCACTTATGTATAATTTTTTTTACAAAGACATTTGTGCTGTACACTACACAGACGGCGCGAAGACGAGCGTATAATGAGGTACATGAGAGTTTATTTACAATACCGTCGAGTCGAATCTCTTCAAAATTTGCACTTTGTACTTTACTTGGACAACAAGATGGTCGTCCTCGCGCCATCCTGGACGTATTTACAGAGACGAACATCAGGAAACTTAAATAACCATGAAATATGAACTTAATATTTGGCAAACATTATTAGCACACATGCGACGGCACTGAACTGATTAAGCTATGTACGCACTTCTATACCTCATATACCCATCAGATTATACAAAAAAAACGTTAAATTTGCATAAAAACAGTACTTGAAAATATTATTTTACCAATATTTACAGAAATGCGTACACATCTTCATTGAATACAATAAAATAATTAACATCCACTGAGTATGACCGAAAACAAACTTATGTAGTGCAAACGTAATTCGTACATTATCGTATGACAAAATGGGAACACTAGAACTAGCTTTACAAGTAAAATCGAAGGCCGCTAAGATATCACCGTTCATTACTTCGTAATATGTACAGCTTGGCCGGCCCGCGACCTCTATTGATTTGAGCGAAACTATTTACAATGGCCGCGATCCAACCACACAATATTCCGTTCGAATATCTCAAATTCGACCTGTTATGTTGTCGGTCGACAAACCAACAACAGTTTTGTGCCTGTTGCAACAGATTTGGGTTTTATTTAAAGAAACTATTTAATTAGCAATATGTGTATAGCAATTTACACGCAACTCTATTGACAAATGAAAACGAAGTTTATTAAAAATATTTTATAACATTTAAAATGTTTTGTAGCTTGCATTTTATCAAATGTACTTTGTACACTTTATTATATGTACTCTTTATAAAATTATAACAAAACCGTTGCATCAAAATCACAAAAGTCTAGCTTGTTTTTCGATCAACAACATCACAATGTGCATAGAATAATCTCAAGGAATCATATAAGAAACAAAGATTACAGAAAATAATTATAATTTATTTTCTTTATATTCGTTTTCCTATAAAAGTACCAATATTCCTATTAAATTATAACTTACAAAGATTTCATAGTTTCATCCTCGAAGTGTTCACTGACATAATACCAATCTTTTTCATTTTTGCAAAAATATTTCTATGAAAACTATAACTAGGATTTTATATACAAATAAATATCAGTGATGAATGACATAACGTTTAACGTATTTTGAGATACGCATAGTCTGTGTTATTCAAATTATTTCCAGATTAAACTGGGCCTAATACCATGGCTGTACAAACGAAATTGGTAAAATGGTAGCATCATTTGGAAACACTTTCGAGGAAATTGGACTTCACAAAGTTTATACTTTTTTTTGATAAGTTTTGTCATAAAATCTAAAACATTTTTTTACTTACATTCCAATGCAGTAAATTAGTGCAATACAAAGAAAATTTATTTAAAACTTCTGTGCCTTTAAACAAAAAAGATAAAGTTTAAAGAGTACTCAAAATTCTACAAAAAAACAATAACAGCTTTATAAAGTCCTATTTTTCCAAAAGTGTTTCAAATGACGCCACCTTTTTAACATTTTCGTTTGTCCAACCATGCTCCCAACATCCATTACATCTGTACCATAGTGAAAATATAAATTAGGCATAAGCACAATTAGGTAAGAAATAGAAAGCAGGTTATAGACTGCAAATTCAATTCAACAGTAATTCAATGTTATCTGGTCGTCAGGGTAAAATTCAATCAACTTTGAATTATCTATATTTCTACTATGGTACTATTTCCAATACAATGAAAGTGAAGTGGAAATCAAAAAAATGTAAATCTGGGACTTGATTAACGCCACAAAACTCCTAAATTTCGTCGTTTTATTTTCGCATTCTTGTAAATTATTTGAAGAGATTAGCCTGAACCGAAAACAAATCAACCGTTAAAAACAATTTTGTTACGTAAATCAGGACTCTGGATAGGAATGTGCATGCTTGAAATGAGCCTATCATTACAAATTTCGACTAAAATTATCTTTTCATTTGAAAGGAAATAAATAAATATATTCCCTATACATCTGTGATTAAGGAAACAAGAGAGACGATTAGTTTTAGTTCGCTTTCTTTTCCTAACATGAGCCTGAAATTATGTAAAGATATAAATTATACAATCAATCCGAAAATTCATCATGGCCACCGGTGAATAGGCGAGTAAAACATATTGCTGTATATACATGACTTTCACTTGTCAAATTATTACGTAAAATTATTGCTCGTAAATTTATATGTTTACATAACTTTTCTCATTGCTTTTTTCATCCTTGCAAAAGCATTTTACTTTGTAAACAAATAGACTAAATTGAATCAAGTGTTTTAACATTTTTTTTAATCTAAATATTTACAAAAATTGTAACACTGGCCTTTAGTTTGCAACGCCATACTATCTGCCATTTGATTAAATTTGTTTACAAAATAAAACAGCAATGAAGTGGTAGTCTTCAGTCAAAAGAAACCCCACAAATTTCTGTACAACAAACTATAAAATGTAACACCTTAAATAATTATTTGTTATGACAGAATTTGTGATTAATTTCTTTTAAAACGACTATATTAATTTCTCCCACAATTATAACAAGAATTTAATTGAATATTTCAATTAAACGAAATAAATAGTCAAGTACTTCAAATATTGGGTTGCGGTGTATTACTACAAAAAAGCCGCAAGCCAATCCAAAATATAACGATTTTTTGTGCAAAAAAAATTACAGGTCGATAGAGATCTCGTGCTTAAAAAAAACACATTATTTATACACAACAGCTGAGCTGTAACGTTTGTAGCTAGAAATCCAGCTCAAACATTTTCATAAAATAATTATTACCATTTATATACCAGTATCCTAAGGTTCAAAGTGTGTATTATAGTCTTCATTACACGATACTAAAGACTATAATATCAAACACTTGACTCTTACTTTAGTCTTGGTTTATTAATATAAGAGTAAGAACACGGGCGACAGACGATAAAGGTCTGGATATCCTGACATTAAAAATGACGTAAACATGTGACAAACTTGATAATCATCAAATGTTCTCGAAAATATCGCTAAAAGCAGGTCATGTTGCTTTTAACTGCTTAAAACTTAAAAAGGATTTACCATGAGCTTACAGTGCTATACTCGCTAGCATTTCCGTAAAACACTTGTATGAAAATTTTGAAAAACGCTTCTAGTGGTAACTAAGAGAACAAACTTTTCAGAAAGCACTATAAAATTCGATGCGTAATCTATAGCAGCACATGGTAAAGGCTCAACTTTCGGTGTTAAGATTATTTTAAATGTTTTGGGAGTAAAACAAAATTTGAATCTAAACACTGCATTCACATTTTCAGAATATATTGTTATTATTGGGAACCAATTAAAATTATTAGATGTAAGAACAAAGTGCCGGATATGACAATCTATTTGCAGTGATTTAAAAAACTTTAGATAATTTTGAAACACACCAGACTTAGTTTAACCGTTAGCTCACACATTTAAATTTTGGGTGTTAATATTATTTATAATCTTTACATTAGGAGAAAACGAAAAAAGGTTTCTTTATTTTTTTTTTAATAATATAAAACGAGACTTAAATGTGTGAACTCGAAAATGATTTCATGGATCCGGCTCACAAGATCTATATAACGTAAAAGAAAATAAAACCCTGTGGTTTAAGATAATTTTGATAAAAGATCTGAAATGTAGAGTATCCATATTGAGGTAGTATGTGTGACCGCTGTCGCCTGTGGCGTGCCGTTGTCGTGTGCCACTAGAACTCGAAGTCGAAGAGTTCCGCGAGACCCTCGTCGTGGTCGAGACAGAACCCGTAGTCGGTGGCAGACATAGGCGGCTCCAGCGCCAGGAACGGCTCCAGCTCTAGGGGCTCTGTAACATAAATATCAAAAGATTAACTATTTCTTTTAATACGTTAAAAACATTTCTTTATCTAAGATAGGAACTGATCCCGTAACCTTCGGCACAGTTCCTGAAATAGATGTAATATTTTGTTTCTTAAAACTTTGTGATAACTGTGGTCTTATTCACTGCAGCTAGCGCTTGTGTCTACAATAACTTTTTTTATTTCCCTTGAAACAGTGTCTATATAATTTAAATACAATTAAGTAATTGCAAAAATGACATATAACAAAATCTATTTTGTAATAAAATTCGGATTAAATAATTCCAAAACGGGGGTGTAGAAATATACGTCACCTAGGAATATAAAGTATAAGATGACTGTATATTCCTCGGTGATGAACAGCTGGCCACAAATTAAAACCATAGAAACGCACGTTGATACTAATTTAAAACCGGAAGGATTTTTACCATGGAAAATGTTTGAATTTTTATGTTTTGAGTTTACAATTGATTTTTCTCAATATCGGTACATTAGTTAATTTATTTAAATTCAAAGGTCGAGGTCGAGGTCTTATTGTCCGTGCGGCACAATATAACAAATAAATTTCGAAAGTCAAATTAAAAAGTTCCTTCAATTATATCAATCGTCATGATTAAAGCCCGGTTCCTATATGAATATAGAAAGAAAAGAGTCGTTTTGTTTACAAACTGTAGTTTTTTTAGATATCTAATCTTCGTAAGACGAGTTTAACTACGCTCGCTCGTCACACGTAATCAACTCTGAATAAACAACGATTTGTTACCTTTAGGCAAACTACGAATAATCCTTACGGATAACTGTTTCTTTTATAATAGGAACAGCGCGTAAGAAGAAATAAAGTTATGGCATTTTAAAAGCAACACTATAAATAATAAAAAAAAGCGTTGTACGAAATTATTAAATTGGAATATAAATCATATTATTAGAAGTTAAATTAAAAGAAAATTAAATTTGGATTCACCTAAGCATTACGCAACAAGAACAACGGATTTGAAAGAACCTTTTTTTTTATTTTGATGTTCAAGAATAAATGTTTTGAAATTTTACATTTTCTACCGCATTACAACCGCATAACTACACCTAAAAAATAAGCGATTAGTATGTACTAACTGCAATATAATTTAGATTGCGTACACAATAGGTGTTATTACTAAAAAAAATGATTGTACAAGAAAAAAAAGCGTCTAAGAAAGCTACTTATACGCAAAGTAGGCAGACATGCAATATTGGTTTCTACAAAATTAAAAAAAGTTTACGGTCTAAATTTAATTTTCCAATATACTTAGATAAAGATAATTCCATTTCAAGGTTATGTCTTTTCTACGCTTGTATGGAAAAATAAGTCGTGAAAAACGTTCAACTGTTGCTATTTATCACAAAATTTTACACAATTACTGACATAACTCACATTATACACACAACACATTTAACAGATTTAACTTAATAATGCTGAATGAAAAGACATTAATGGCTATGTCTACACCAGTGTGCTTTCATTTACATTTCCTTGTCAATGTCGATCGTTTTATCTGACGAAATATGTTCTAAGATGCATACGTCTTATCGTCTAAATCTATACTTCGATCTTCCAAAGTCTTGAATATATGTACAAAAATATTTACAAATCATAATGTCTAAAGTCTTTTTCAAAATCGAATTTGTTTTTTTAATTTATTACATACATACATACCCTTACGCAAAGTCCAAATTATAAGGTATTCATCTTATATTTGTGTTTGTAATCCACAAATACTTAATATGTTTGATAATTTTCGCTAAATTGCAATTTTTTAATTTTGTGATCCGCCATATTATTCATAAAACGTATGAAATACGCGAACCCATTTGATGTTTCGGCATGAGTTATAAGAATTATGCAGACGCACGATGAAAGTGCATTGGTGTAGACATACATACATACATACATACATACATATCTTCACGCCAAGTCCCTTACGGTGTAGACATACCTAATGAATTGCTTTTGAAGCTTACATATAAATCACTACAAAAATAACATTTGCCCTTACTTATGTAATTATTCAGCCTGAGGTTACACAGCAGTTAGATACAAAACACGAAAACATTATTTACAAAAGTCAATAAAACAAATTGGATTTTCTGCTTAACTTTCAATATAACTATATACATAGTAACTTTTACATTGTTATGGTAGATAATATATAGATAAATAAAGCAAAAAATACTGTCCAATTATGTGCGCTATTTAAAGTGTAACAGATAAAAAAAACACTTGTATAAACTTAGCAATAAATTAATTTGTAATATGGCATAAATGCAAACATTATTTTAATAATTTAGTTTTATTTTATAACATTACTCTATACAAAATGTGACCTTAATGCTTTTTGGCAATCTCTAGTCAATCTTTGGGCCAACAGAGAGTAAAGTTTGCAGGTGCCACACAAATAATAATAAACTAAATCAATACTTCAACATCACAACTGTACATATCTTAAACCCAAGAAATATTGGGTTTGTAACAGGATTGATATTTATGAAAATATTCTATATCGACAGCTTGCTCATGTCAGATCATTAATATCAATAAAGGTAATATAACATTAATCAATAAAAGGTGAATTAAAATACAAATCATATTTTGTTTCACGACTGAACTAATAGAAGTCAGTAATTTGGATTACCATTCAAATAGTCGAAACATACAAAAGAAAACAAAAGCACGTGATTTTTGGACTGGACTTTTTCACGTAAAAGCAAAATTAGTGACTGTTAAGCGAAAATCCAAATGGTAGCTAGAATGTCACGAGTAGTTTCATCCGATCGTCTCACAGCTTTTTCTCATCATAAGTTAAAATCGTGAGCAGCCATTGGTCAATTACATTTACGTTGATAAAGCAATCAAATGGATGTGCGAGGATCAGATGAAACGATTCATGTCATTCCAGCCATGTTACAAACGGAACACGGTTAGACAATGAGCGTTGTTACGAGATGATGCGTGGTATTAGTAGATGAGTTGTGTGTTAGTGTAGGCGGCCGTGAGCTGAATCCCATGGTGCTACACGCGACACTGCAGCCCCGCGGGAGGCAGCTCGCCGCCGCCCGCACCCCCCCAGACGACCGATCCCCCCCACCTCACACGTATACCCCTAATTGGTACTTTACATATAACCGTGAAATAGTTCACATATTCCCACTTGCAACAAAATTATAAAATATACATCTCTTGTTTTAGGACAACTAAAAAGTTCAATGTTAAGAATAAATAAACTTAAAATTGGTAAATGAGAAATAGTAACACATTGAAGAAACAGAATTAGGAAGATTAGTTCTTATTACACATTTCCCATCTCCAACACATTTCAAACCCCTCAACCCTACAATATTCTTACTTTTCGTATTTACATTGTGAAAGATGATAGAAACCCACACCAATATGATGAACCCTTTGTGAAACAGTGATAAAGCAAGAATCCCTCCAACCTTTTAGACATTCAGAATGGAGCAATAAACAACGAACTTTTAATTACATATTTAAAATTATACACCTTAGAAATATTTACCTCAAAAGAACAGTCGAGAACATTTTAAATTTATAAAAGAAATATATTTTGATAAAATTTTTAATGTAATTGAACCATATGCTCTTAAAACACATACGTCATATTTTTCAAAAGATTTGAGTTGTTTTAAAATCACACGATTCACAATTTATCTAAAGTCTACTTACAGAGGTGACAAGTGACAAGTATTGATGGTGTTGTCTCAAAAAGCCAATGTTGCTTAACAGTTTATAGGGTGTAGATTATCGTATGGCGCACTATATGCATGTTTCATTTTAAAATGTGCTTTAAAAATTGTTATTTGAGTATCTCACAATAATTTAAAAAAATTATACTATACTCATTCTCTTTTAAATATTTATTTCTAACTTTATTTGTTTACCTTCGAATATACTTATTTGACCATGAAAATACTACTACTAACCAAAAGGTACATTATTTCAGATATTTTACATTGGTTGAACTCAAAAAATAACAGGGAAGTTATATAAGGTTAGTATCAAGTCTGAGAAAAGCGGCAGAGATGCGAAGCTTTCTGTTCAACGAAATGGGCATGGGTCGGCTAGTGATGTGTATTCCGCAATCAACACATAATAAACCCCGATATTATTTTTTATTATATAGTAACGGTCAAACTGTTATACTTCAATTATCAGAAAAAAAACGTTTTACACATAAATAGTGCATTTATACTATATGTATACATAGCTTTATTTAATAATTACAAACACGAACTGGATAAAGTTTAACACATTTCGCTAGAAGCGAATATTTAGCATTAGAAAGCAAATTAACAGCTCTTCAGAAAGAGACAACCGTCGCCTTTACACATGTTAAATAAAATTAGTTCGGATTGCAGATATCTGTTATGTCTAAACGTCTAAAGCCGGGTTCCTATATTCAAGAAACGAGTCTTTTTCATTACGATTGGTAGTATTTTGTACGTTTAGTAAGATTGCTAACAACGCTTGCTTGTTACATTATTTTTTAATTAAACTACGAATGGTTAAACTTACGGATTACGTTCCATTGATTATAGGAATCGAACTTTAATATATATTCGGGTCAACCACATCCACATACATGGTAGAAGTTGAAAGGGGCTGTGAGTTACTTCATAAATCTGCTTGGATAGCTTGACACAATGATTGCCATCTATGTCGTTAATACCACAGACATTTTAGCGAAAATCACACGTAATACAAACCATTTAAAAAAAATTAAAAGCCAACACCAGGAAGTCATACTACAACTGGAGGTTACACTCCTAATAAAGGCCTGATGTCATTTTTAAATACTGCTGTCTCGCTCTAATGTACTGACGTCTCTTTTGTTTTGACTGTGTCAATTGATATCACGACTACTAGACTCTCAGAAAGAGAAATCAGTACGTTAAAGTAAAAATTAAAGCACTACGGAAAATCTGTGGTGTAACGCTCACTGACCGCATTCGTAACAGTGAG
>DVZK01000011.1:0-19687 GCA_018236665.1 Calephelis perditalis | reverse complement strand
TCGAACATCTGATATGGCTTTTGAAATGAGTTACAAGTTTTAAATGGATAAAGTAAGTTGAGGCTAAACCTAGTTAATGTTTGCATAAATATAAATTTAATTGTCAAAAAGTATCTTTGCCCCCGTATCCCCGAAGACGTAGACAGAGGCATTATCGGTGCCTAGACTACGTGTATGTAAGTAAGTAGCAAGCCAATCCTGACGAACGATGTTCTTGTTAGAAAATTTAACTAATATATTTTCTTTTTGATGACGCGGGAATCAAACCCGAAACCTAATGAAGGCAAGTCCAAGACCGGGCCGCTAGACCACAGAAGCGATGCAGTTTTTAAATTTGCTTAAAGGTTTTTGAGCGGAAAAATAAAAATTTAACAATTTTATTTGGATTTAAGTATGCATTCAGTCTGTCAATTAAGTGTTTAATTTTTTAAGTTCCGTAATTTTCTTACGATTACTTTACGCTAGCAGCTTTTCCTTATATAATGGTTATTCCTTCATCTAAAGATGTCTAACCTCAAAAAAAAAATTATACGAAAAATGTGTTTTTAAAAGCGGCCTCTCACCATATCAATGACTAATATTGTAGGTTACCATAAAAATAACTACGTTAACAAAAACCGACTTCGAAACTAAAAAGTAAAAAATAATTAAAATTTAATATTAATTATATACTACTTATTATTTATATGTGCTATTTACTAATTGGTTTGAAGTCGGTGACAAGCCAATTTAATAATTATACTATAATTACTAGTTTAAGGCTTTTTATTATTTTATACTTTTTGTTTATTGCTGATAGGTGAAAATAGATAAAAATGTTCATTAAATGAAAACTAATGGACCTACGTGAAGAAAATTTTTATGGGAGCAATTCGAAAATATTCCGCAACAAACAAAAAAAGAATTACGTAAATCGGTTAAGAAACCTTGAAGAAACAGTTTTTTTTTATATAAGTACACATTAAAAAATACCTGTTGCATTGAGAATCTTTACCTACTGTAACATGATTATATGTTATTAAATATTAATAGAAAAGTCGAATGAAACAAATGTGCATTTTTTTTTTTAAATTAGGGCCAGGGGTCTGCACTTCGATGCTTCTTATTGCTTCGAGGCCTCCAGACCCCTAAATCCGGCCCTGTTTAAAACCACCAAACAACTCCGCTATTTTCATATCACCGCTTATAAATATAACGTATTTTACAACCCACATTGTCATATTTTATGACAAGCGACCTAAAGCTTTGTTGCGGTCTGCGGTAAACATAGGTGCTGCATGCCAAAAACATATTAAATAGATTAAATTGGACTTAATCCAGAATTTAACGTATGAAATAGTTTGCATAAATTATCCCGTTCGTGTGCTATTTTTAAATTATCATCATTAGTATCATAACTGGCCAATATTACAAATGAAAAAAAGTATCTTTACGCCCATATCCACGAAGAGGAGACAGAGGCACAACCAGAGAATCCCCGACTAGCCGAAGACATAAAGTCTCAAAATGTAATAAGTGGCAGTCCTATCGAAATAGGGGTTTAAATTATGTTTGAAAGTCC
Source organism: Calephelis perditalis (assembly GCA_018236665.1). Lineage (NCBI taxonomy): Eukaryota > Metazoa > Arthropoda > Insecta > Lepidoptera > Riodinidae > Calephelis > Calephelis perditalis. The sequence goes on along the minus strand of DVZK01000011.1, from coordinate 18,126 downwards.
TCATTAATGGGCTGTAATCAGTAAATATATTAACTACCACGCGGGCAAAGATGCAGGTAACAGCTAGTTTTTAATATTACTATAGCCAGCAAACACTTAATAGAGATCTTTGATGTCTCATTTAAGCAAAAGCAAATAGATTTCTCAATACTAAAAAAATCGCGTTTCTTTTATACAACAAAGACAATTATGGCTCATTGCTAACCTGAGTCCGGCTCTGTGAGGTCTCTAGCGTGAGTGAATATTCTGGTTTCAATATCCAGACCAGAACACAACGAAAGCCAGCGCTGAAGTTCTGCCAGTAGATGGCGAACAAGTCATCGTAAACTCTACCACCTAGTTGATCAAGGCGTTAGTGGCAAATAAACCAGCACTCGTCTTTCTCAAGCCGCCATTTTTTTAAAAGCCCGCTACTGAGACAAGTAAAATAGTTTTCTTACTTAAAAATATTAAAATATTTCAGGTTGTTATTCCACGCTGTATGTCTCGTATTGGCTAAGCCGGAAGCCAGAGAAACTCGACAAAGTGCTAGAAAACTTCCAGATGGCTTGCTTCTTGGGGCAGCTACAGCTTCATACCAAGTTGAAGGAGCGTGGAATGAAGACGGTAGGTTATGTTTGTAGTTCAAATTATCGTCTGTAATCTGTATATATAAAATAAAGTCGTGTTTGTTACACTATTTATAACTCTAGAACGAACGAACCGATTTGGCTAAAAATTTGATTAGCACCAGGAATAGGACACAGAATATATCTCATCCAATTCGACTGTGAAGAAACTAGGAAAAACAACATTTAAATTATTCCCATACAAACTGAACGGGTGAAACAAAGTTCATCGTAGCACCTAGTAGTGTAATGAAGGTTAGAATATCAACTCAAAGTTTGGAGTAAGTTAGTCTATATAAAAATTTTAGTATAAAATGTGTACAAAAATGACTAAACGAAATAACGTCAAATTCAACGATAAAAGTAATCTGCAAGGCTAATTTGATTAACTGGAATATCTTAAGCCTTCTGTCAAGTTTATCACTTATTTTTAAACGAAAACTTGATCGCAAGAGCTTCGAATTTTCAAATAACTTTAATTAAATGTCAGATCAAATGTATAGATACGTTCAAAAATATTTAACATCAATTTCAACGATAAAAGTAATCTGAAAGGCTAATTTGATTAACTCGAATATCCTACTCTTAAGCCTTCTGTCAAGTTTATCACTTATTTTTAAACGAAAACTTTATTCGAACATCTGATATGGCTTTTGAAATGAGTTACAAGTTTTAAATGGATAAAGTAAGTTGAGGCTAAACCTAGTTAAAGTTTGCATAAATATAAATTTAATTGTCAAAAAGCATCTTTACCCCCATATCCCCGAAGAGGTAGGCACAGGCACAACCAGGGCACCCACGACTTGCCAAAGACACTAAGTCCCACAATGTGATATGGCAAGCCTATCGTCAACCGGGCACATTTCCAATCCCGAGCAACATTTTTTTGTTCGATTCGAACCCGGGACCTAATGCAATTAAGTCCAACACCTGAATCGCTAGAGAGACGATTTATCATTTAGCTTAAATTTGAATTTGGTCAGCATATTTCAAAATAAAAATATAAAGTGTAAAGCCGAAGCGCTTATTTTAAATAGTAGTGCTGTAGATATTTTACTAAGAATGAAATTTTTAATTTCGTAATATCTTTTGAATGGATTGTTCGAATTGAATGATTTCAAAAGTGAAATTAAGTAGAGCATTGAAACGGTCTTGAATATAAAATTATTTATTTGGATAACTTACGGATTAAGGATTTTACACCTTGTGCTATTGATGTGGTAACTGAATATAGTAAGATCCCTACTTTTTCTAGTTACAAATGTAACCCATATTTATCAAGGATAATGTCGGCTTCTAATGGTGAAGGAATTTTTCAGAGCATTCTAATGGGTCCAGTAGTTTCGGAGCCTATTCAATACAAACAAACAATCGAAATCGAATCTTTCCTTTTTATTATTAGCATAGATAAATTATACAAAAATATAAAGTTTACAGGTAAATCAGAAAACATATGGGACCATTTAACGCATAAAGAGCCATGTCCCATAAAGGAATGCCACACTGGGGACATTGCTGATAACTCATACCACATGGTAGAGCGGGACGTAGAGATGATGAGAGAACTCGGACTAGACTTCTACAGATTTTCCTTGTCTTGGTCCAGAATACTACCCACAAGTTTCCCAGATCAGATCAACGAAGCCGGAGTCCAATACTATAACAACTTGATCAACGAGATGCTGAAATACAACATCGAACCGATGATAACTTTATATCATTGGGATTTGCCACAGAAATTACAACTCCTGGGAGGTTGGACTAACCCACACATGGTTGATTGGTTTACCGACTATTCCCGTGTAGTCTTTGAATTATTTGGAGACCGAGTCAAGTACTGGATAACTATCAACGAACCTCGCGAAGTCTGCTACCAAGGATATGCTGGAGCATCGATGGCACCGCTATATAATATTAGCGGAATGGCTGAATACATGTGTGCTAAGAATTTGCTGGTAGCCCATGCAAAGACATGGCATATGTATAACGACGAGTTTAGATCCCGATATGGTGGTTCCGTCGGTATAACGCTTAGTGCATTGTGGTATGAACCAGCTTCAGAAGAAGATGTCGAAGCTGCTGAAGAATTACTTCAATTTGAGGTATGATTGTTAACAGAATAGTACCAAAGCATACGCGTAACTTTTATTAAATCGTCTCAAACTTGATCTGTGTATCGCATGTCGCGTGACGGTGACATCAGAGTAGCCGAGGCCAATATGGCGGCGTCTATAGTTTATAGTTATAGATCAAGTTTCACTTTTAGCGTGATTTTATGAAACCACACAATTCTTTTTTGTTGCAGAGATGAAATTGCAAATATTATTAAACCATATGTGAATCTTAGGTAAATAAATATAGGGTCTGTTAAACTAAAATTGAAATTCCTTTCTTATTAAATCTTACTTCATCAAAAAGAATTGCTGAAACCAATACAAGATTATGATTTTAGCTTTAACCTTTTATTTCGAACTTAAATAGAAACATACTTTTCTAAGCCTAATTTTTTAAACCCATACTCATTTTGAAGTTAAAAATTTTTTTCTTATAAATGTTGCATATAAGATATTTGTAAAGTTTTTCAAGATCAAAAAAACAGAACATACATAATCTTATATTTTTTCTAGGTTAGACATGTTGTTAGCAAGTTTTAATAAAGATGCTTTCTGGACAGTGCCCGGTGTGGTATAATTATACCATGTAATGTTTTATTTTTAGTGGGGAGAATACGCACATCCAATCTTCTCAGCTGAGGGTGTTTTCCCACCAGTAATGAAAAAAAAAATTGCAGCGAAGAGTGCGCAACAGGGTTTCCCCAGATCTAGACTCCCAGAATTCACCAAAGATGAAATTGAACTGATCAAAGGAAGCTCAGATTTCTTCGGATTGAACCATTACACTACCGAAATGGCGTATAGAAATGAAAGTGTGTACGGTTACCATCCATCTCCATCTTATTATGATGATATTGAAATTGTGACATATGCGGACAGCGAGTGGGAAGAAACGCATGCATCATGGCTTAGGGTAAGTAAAGTAATGATTAATTAAACGCTACTATTCGTATGAATTCGTACCACCAGCTCGTCTACTCCGGTCGCCACCACGTCAGTCCTCACCTACAACGTCAGTTATCGTATTTCTGTTTGGAGAGTAGGGTGGCCGTTAAAAATGGGCTTTGATACTAGTCTATAGTTTGCTACGCACCATTGATTTATTTGGTATCTTAAGCGAACTTTGAGAAAAAATATTGGATAAAAATTCGTCTTAAACGTTCACAATTCGTTGTCCAATCACAGAAAGAAGTCAATACGTAACTCCTGTTGTCACTATGTTTGACGACCACAACGTGTTGCAGCAATGAAGGCAAAACATGTGATCTGTGCACTTATACCAAATCATGAGGGACTTCGCTTATTTTAGCACTGTGTTTTACATTTTTATTATATACAACTCAAACATATTGTAACGAAGTGTAAGCATCACTCAAAAAATGTAGAACTAAACTAAATATGTTACAGTAATAGGTCCCATAAAAATACTAGCAGTTCAATAGCTACTTTTTACAACGACTCACAGCTGCTCTGATCCGTCTAATCTCAGCCCAGACTTGTAGGGGGGTTCTGTTGAAATAGTTTCATCAATAATTTATGATATTGCACCACATTTGGCCATTACATTTAACTGCTGCATATCAAATGTTGTACTATCTGGTCTAATGAAAAGGACAGTAATAACGCTTCTGACCGTAAGATTTTTTACCCTATTTTGGTTCTGCCGACACTTATTTAAGTATTTGGAAATGTCAGTATCTGATGTTTAATCACTCTAATATAAGCTTACTGTTACATAATAAACAGTTTGTATTTATCAAAGGTTGCTTAGCCATTGATGCAGGTGTGGAATTACTAAAAATGTATTTGAAGTCTGGGTGAAAGAAAAAATAAATTAAATGGTAGAATTTCTTCGGGTTCTTCGGTTACGGTGGCCTACTGCAAGGTCCTATTCCTGGTCCAGTTTTATTTCTAATTTATATAAACGACTTACCTTATTCCATAATGGATAATCACTAAATTACATGATTCGTGGATGATACTTCACTTACATTTCAATTTCAGGCAAGTTTAACAGGGTGAACGATGCGTTTTCCAAAATTGTACATTGGTTTAAAGTTTACAATCCCTTTTTAAATGGTAATAAAACAAAGTGTAAGATAACAATGTTCAACTGAATGGATCTATACTTGATCTGGTTAAATTCACTGTGTTTTTATGTATAACCATTGATAATAAATTAAAATAGAGTACTCATATTGAGAAGCTGGGGAATATGCTTACGATTCGAATAATATATTTTAGCTATTTCCAAAGTCTAATATGTTATGGGATACTTCTTTGGGGATATACTGCAGATATAAGTAATATCGGACCAACACAGGCAAAAAGAGTGGCTTAGGAAAATATGAAATATACCTACCTAATATGAAATAAAATTTTGCAGGTTGTTCCATGGGGATTCTACAAACTACTCACTAAAATTAGAAAAGATTTCGGCAACCCACCAGTTTTTGTCACTGAAAATGGTTATGCCAGTGACACGGGGTTGCAGGACGACAGGCGCGTAGCTTATTACAGAGCTTATTTAGAAGCAATGCTGGATGCCATTGAAGAAGGATCAGATGTCCGAGTGTATACCGCTTGGAGTCTTATGGATAACTTTGAATGGATGCAGGGATATACGTAAGTTTTTTTTTATGAGAGAGGTCGAAAAAATGCACGGCTATTCTGATGGTAAAAGAGAACTATGGCCAATTGACACCAAAGATGTTACAGGTGCTTCCATGTCCTGTGGCCGGGATGATAAGTCTTTTGTGCGAGTGTAATGGCTACATTGCCCTTCAGACCGAAATATAGTCCCTTTTAGTTCGAGTGCACGGGATGTCTAACAAAGAGAGGACGGTTCTGGTTGGTACTTATCAAGATGCCTATAAAATCGACCTGCTTGTATATCAGAAGTAGGATTTTCATTCTTATGTTCTAGGTAGTGCCCGACCGAAACTGTGTTTTCAGTCGAAATCAAACCAAAACCGAACTTTCAACTTTGATTTCAGTTTCGGCCAAAACCACAACCGAATCTTATATTTAAACATGTTACAAACTTCTATTCGTACTGATATCTAGTGTACTTTTAACTATAGTATGTCTTACCTACAGCCAGTAACTTAGCTAACTAGTAGGGATAAATGACATAAAAAGACAATCATTAAAGTACGGAGGTAACACATTTATTTAAATTTTGAAATGGTATATAATAAACTATTAAAAAAAACTACTAGGCAAGCACCGGGTAAAGGCGAAAATTACTGAACAACCCAGAATAATTTAAGAATACAGGGGTTTTGGCGCGATTTCAAAAGCTTCGGCAATTTTTTGGCTGAAACTGAAAATTAAGACGAAACAGGTTTTTTGACAGAAACTGAATCCGATACCGAAACTATTCAACAGTGATCAGTGCCAATACACAGAAACACTCAACATCAGAAGTACTCGTAGCTTAACAAATTTAATAAATACCCAGACCCAAAAACATCTAGGGATATTCGTCAAATGTGCGTACTCCTATCGGAGAAATGGTCCCGAATTTTGTGAACCCTTATCTAACTGACTCCTTGACCAACGGGCAGCCAAAACTTGTAAAATTATAATGACTAGATGATGACTGAATTTCTGCATTTTGGTTAGCTGTGAGATACTTTAGTTGGTTTTTGGTCTCTCTGGCATACAAGAATAAAAGTGATTTCCAGAAAAAAATATTAAGCTATTGCATAGTTTCTATCGCGGGCCTTGAGCGTGGAGAGCGAATCCAGACATTCCGTAACGAAACCAACCTAACATCCACCGACACACCGAGACAACGGTGATTCTTTTTAGTTTTGCCATCTATCGATGAATAGCAGAACTTTTAATGACTTTTTGACCACGTTTGTCCCTTTGGTTCAGCAACTCGCCTCTAGGTGGCATTGGTTGTAGCGACGTTAATGCGCATGTGTAATCCCCCTCTTCGCCCTACAATCTGGTGACACATGCCTGCTTATGCAACAATAGCTTTATCGCGACAGTCTCCGAGTGCCACACGTCTTTTTTTTAATCATTAAAGAGTTTAATTCATTAAACATTTATTTATGTTCATATTTTCAAATAATGATTTCCCAATTCAGTGGGGAAATAATTAACCGTTAGCAACTCCACTGTATAACCTACTAGCCAACCCGGCGAACTCCGTTTCATCACCATATGGTATTATACTCACACATCACGTACTAGCACCATCTGCTTCACCACCATGCAAAACCACGTTGGTTTGTGAAAAATTATTTTTCCTGTTTTCCTGCTTTTCTGTTGAAAATTTTCCTGATTTTTTTGCTATAAATTTCACGGAGCTCGAGACCTTTTCAACGAATGCAAGACCGTGGAAATCTGGAGCGGTCGGAAGCGGTCTGGAGTAGCATCAGGAATGAAAACCCGACTTATTTATATACTTATGTTTACAAATCAAAAACATTGCTTAGCAGTTTAAGTTTTGGCCTGATAATGCGCGAAACCGGCAGGCTTTTTATAAAATAATAGCTGATCCAGCAAACTTAGTATCGCTTGACATTAATGCTTCTATAGTAGCGCAGTCTGTCGGATACAATGTGAAACATTCCAAAATCAACAACTACTTTTTATTAAAAAAAATAATTAAAAACCATTTTCCAGGAGACCAAATTGTGAATCTAAACCATTCTCAAATTCCCTTGAACACTCAAAAAAAGTTTCATCAACATCGGTCCAGTCGTCTAGAAGGAGTTCAGTGAAATACACACGAACACAAGAATTATATATATAAAGATAAATTATAAGCGATATGTAAAACAGTACAAGTGTTTCTTTATTTAAAATATGAATATTTGGAATTTTTGCTAAGCGCCATTGATTTGCCGACGACGAAATATAAAATAGGTATATTTGTTGATGTTTCATATGTGTGTACCCTAAAAACCAGCTCAATCGATTAAGGACACTTGCTTTAAAATCAAGTTGCGAATTTCCACTCGGACAATTCTAAACCTAGACATCTATATAACAAGTTAAATAAAAGCAAATAAAAGCTTGTAAAAAGATGCTGATTCAGCAGTAACGTCACTGCCGATTGTAGCATCGCGGGCGCGCCTCTATTTACCTAGCTATTTAAAACAGAGTAAAATATTTTTAATAACACATGAGAAATAAGTTTCACACATGAGAAATGGTCCATGGCAGAGACTCGTCTATGACGTCGTAATGCAGCAACGCAAACCGACGATTTAGTGGCGCGGCGCCGCAACGCAGCCATGCGTTTTGGCCCTAAGTTGTATACTGGCAATCGCGTGGGCAGTTATATAATTAAAAAAAATGAAAATGGAGAAATTACTAAATTGGAGTACGTGACCAAACGTAATGAAAAGTTTAATCGCCCACACAGCAGACGTGGGAGTATCAACCCTTAGCAATTTGACAATGTCTACATTTTAACACCAGCTTTCATTTAATTGGACCAGAGGCTTTTACGTGACTTTAATTTGCGGCTAGCGGTCCAGGTGCTGGACTTGGCTTCATGATGTCCCGCGATCGATTCCCGGGTCGAGCAACAAAAAACGGGTTTTTTCCAACTTTCTAATTAAAAAAAATGTTGCCCGGGACTGGATGTGTGCCCGGTTGGCGATGGGCTTGCCACCTATCACATTGTGGGACTTAGTATCATCGACTAATCGTGGGTAGCAGTAGTAGTTGTGCCTCTGCTAACTTCTTCGGGGATATGGGCGTAAAGATACTTTTTTTAATATGAGTTGAAATTAAATTATGTTCGGGAATTCACAGAAATCTATAGCGCTCTGCGCTTAAGATCTGCAATTTAGTTCTCTCAGTTACCAGTAGAAGCGCTGTTTAAGGTTCATACAAATAATTTACAAAGAAGCTAGCGAATTTTCGCGCCATATAACTCTTGACCGTCTTATTTTTTATTATGATAATGGAAGGCAAACAAGCAGACGGGTTTCCTAATGATGATGATTTCCTTACCCTCCGAACCGGAACACTTCAACGGCAATCATTGGACGTTATGGCGGCAGGAATATGTAAGGCGGTGGTACCAATCCGGGCAAGCCGCTGCGAAACTCTACCACCTAGTAGGATGTCACGGTGTTATTGACGGTGAGCTTATGCTTGCCTTTTACGAGCTGCCTGGCAGGAAGGCAGATGGTCTATTCTGCAAAGGAGCCCGGACCAACATGGGGAAACATTAACTAAATCTGGTATTATAAGTTTTGATTGAACACTGATACAGACTATAATATCAACTTAACTTTACTCTTACTTTAGTCTTAGTTTATTAATAAGACGGTTGTGATCTTGGTAAGGTCACCGATAATGTCAAAGTACTGTCGCAGTAAAGGCTTTTAGTAACATTCTAAGTACTGTTACAGTACTTTTGACAGCAGACAAAAAAAAATGTCACTAGTATCTAATACTACCAAAAAGTACTACTACCACTACCTATATTAAATGCTATGTTTGCTACTACTCAGCAGGAAATTCTTTAATGATACCTACATAAATTTTATGAATTATGTATTTGGAATAAAAGACACAAGAACAGACTTTGATAGCTGCCAAAAGGTAAACAACCGATTGGACAAAGTTTAATCTGTGGAATTTATTTGTTAACTGAAAGTTGAAGCATCGATTGAGAGCAAGATGTGAATGAAGAAGACTAATTGAGATTGTTAGCTCATTCTCGACAAATGGACCAATAAAATGGTTGAATGAATAGGTACATTGTGCATCAAAATGTCTTGTACTTTTATAGATTTTACTATAGTTGAAAACTTCGAATTTATCTTGAAATAATATTAGTTTTTAACACATGATTCGCGTGGATTCGTACCTCATTTATCCCTGTTTTTGCTGTCATAACGTCAGTGGCCACAACTGTCGTGTTCCAATAAAGAGGAGCCGATAAACTTACTCACAATAGACTTTTAATACACCAGCCACATTTTGAGAATGGACGACTAACATTATCAGATGTTTTTTTTTAATTTTTCTCAAAAAAAAGAGACAAGTATAATAATCTGTATCATCATAGTTAATGCTTATTCTATAAAGAGTCAGTCTATATTATTTCTGAGAAAACAAAAGAAAACATTTTTTTCATTTTGTGCAAAATGTATTTCAAAGCTATAGCTATAAAATTCAAAATTTAAATTTTTATAACATACACCCGCAACATTATTTTCAAAAAATGTAGCCTAAGCCTTCGAAGTGTGCTTTCAAAGATTTTTTTTAGTCGCCTCTGTGGTCTAGCGGTTCAGGTGTTTGACTTGGCTGCATGAGGTCCCGGGTTCAAACCCCGGGTCGAGCAACAAAAAAAAAATTTGGATTTTCCAATTTTCTAATAAAAAAAATTTTACTCGGGATCGGATATATGTGCCCGATGTGTATGTTAATTAAAACAAAATCGGTCAAATAGAACTGAAACTACATCGCTAATGTTCTTAATCGTATCACAAGGTAATAAATAATCCCTGGACAAGTTATACAAATAGAATCTAACCCCAAAGTAAGCAAATTATAAGCTTGTGTTATAGGTGTTAGTCAACGATACTAATACACAGAAATAAATGTATAACAGATTAAATCTAACAGACACCTAGCCAGCACACGATGGTAAAAGACATCCATGGCCTATAGACACCATAGATGTTACAGGCGCGTCGATCTTCTGCGGCGGGGATGTTAGCCCTATTGAGCAAATCTGGTTGATACACTACTTTTCGGACAAGAAGATTAGATAACATCTAATATAAAAAACGTCAATGCAATTTTTAATTAGGTTATAAGATTAACCTTTTAGTCCAAAAAAACAAAACATAATAAATTCATTGTCATTGACAGTACCTATTACCTGTTTTCTAAAACGAAACACTTTTTTGACTACAAAAAATCTCTCTAATTTTATTTGGCAGCGCTCAAGTCTTATTTGGTCGTATTAATCAGAAGGATAAAAATATAGTGAAAAAAGAAGTAAAAGTATTAGCTTGTTAATATTACACACATTAATAATTTTAGACATTTTCCAAAACGACAGACATTCGTACGATTATATATATGAAGATTATAAAAACTTGTATAACAACACTAAGGTTAACGGCCCGTTATCATATAGCTAAACATTACACAATACAATCAGATAGACAATTAATAAAAAAAGACTAAAATACATTAAATATTCAAGATTTTGCAACCGTAGCCGTATTCAAGATTTAGCATTATTTTATAAATATGTTGGAAAGCAAATAATCGACAATTTGATGAAGGCAATAATTATGTCGTTTCATTATTTTATGCCATCCATAAGCCTGTCAATTTTTTACACCCTATCGGCCGAGTCTTGATAATTTAAATGTAAAGTTTTAAACAATTTAATAAATTTAATAAATGTGTTAAATGTATATTAAAAGAAAAGGGTTATTACAACATTCCTGAATATTTAGCTGATAAGACTTCTTGAGATTAATTGCTGCTCATGCCTATCTCTTATAAATATAATGTATCATTTTACATTAATAATTGTTAACATATTTTAAAATAAGAAAAAAAGACAAGCCCGCTAAGTTTCTTGTCGGATCTTCTCAGTGTGAGCCCGCTTCCCGAACCGGTGGTAGATTTATTATTATATAGACGCGTCACAGGTGCCTCTTGCTTATGTGAAATTAAGATAATTTATTATTATTAACATACTCTTTACGAGACACGAAAATACCTTATGAATTAGATGTTTTTGGCTAATTTTTAAGCATTAATACTAGGATTACAAGGCTAAGGGTCAAACACGATAGCGACGGAATGAGTCAGGACCGCCCGCGCTTCGCAGCTTCTGTCAGTCGACGTTGATCTCTTACCGCGCTATATTTTCTCGCTGTGCTACTGAAAATAATATAAATATACTCTACAGTCTACGCAGACGCAATGTGTTAACCGAAAACCTTTATCGAACATGGAAGTTCAAGGTCGTTCTATATTGAGACTTATTTGGATTTTTATGATTCCGACGTCTAACTGCGCCAATTTTACGGACTCTACATTTAGAAATGGTACGGAAGAATGCGAAATTTACCATGAATATGATGACTTTGATGTCAGGAATGTTTTAGGGAAGTGGAGTGCATCTGAACTATATATGCATTTGACTAATGAAGGGATAAGGGCGTATAAAAGTTGCCCAAAAATCACGATCTGGGAAACCGACGACTTCCCTCAAACGACTTTCGGGGTATGTTTTTAAATTCTTCACTATCAAAATGCATATTATTAAGTTCACAACCAAATACTTAATTCTATATCTCAAGAACACTTCATGGAACTACATCTAACGTATAAAATTCTCGTTTCACGGTGTGCGTGATTAAACTCTTCCGAAACGGCTTGACCGATTCTCATGAAATTTTGTGAGCATATTGAGTACCTAGGTAGTAGAATCGGCCTACATCTATTTTTCATATCCCTAAGTGATGAGGTTGACTCACCCCATTTTTTTTAATAACATGACATTAAAAATATAGCAGAACAACTTCTGCCGGGTCAGCTAGACTTATACATAAAATTCCAGTGTCACAATTTTAGTTACCGTACTCCTCCAAAACGGCTTGTCCGATTTTTATGAAATTTTTAATGCATCGATAGGTCTGTTAAGATGTTATCTATATTTTATTCCCGATATTGATAAATACTTTCATCAATTACGGGGAAAATATAGATAACATATGATATGATAAATGATATTTCTACTAAAATAATTTGTTAATAAAATTAAAATGGCCGGTTCAGCTGGTAGTTTAATATAAATTCTTTGACATCCAAATTATGAACCTTTTTATAATCTTACTCGTAATTCAAAAGTTACGGAAATTTAAACAAAAAATTTTGACCGCCTCATAGTTAGAGGGGTTAGCGTATATGCCTACCAACCGCGAGGCTCGGGTTCCATTCTCGACAAAGGCAGGCATTTCTGTAATGAACATAGATGTCTATATGTATGTTGTAGATGTGTAGGTCAGATGTTTATTAAATTGGTTTGGTATCGGTTTAAAACATAATTCGCTTTATTAATAAACATAGACTAACGTAGGAGTAAAATTAAGTTGATATTATATTATGTATTACATTAAAATAAAAGCTATTATACCAAGTTAAACTTTAAAGTATTTTACTCCGCGTTTATTGACAAGACGGTTATTTTCTTTTTAATAAACGAGGAATACAGTAGGTGTAAAATTAAGTTGATATTATGGTCTGTGTTGTATTTTAATGAAGACTATAATACCATGTTAAACCTTGGAGTACCTTACTCCGCGTTTATTAATTATTAGGTAATAAGACGATTCAAATCGTGGACTAACACCACTTACTCATTTGCTTTTTACACGATGGGTAGAGATATGCTCTACGAAATATTAATAATAATTATAGTATAGAATAGTAATTGAATTGTAGTAATAGAATAGTAATTATTATTATATATTTAATTACCAGTGGTTCGTTGTTAGTGATAGCTTGAGCTCCTGGGTTCGATTTCCTGAACGGGTATTTTTTTTTACTTCTCAATAAAAACAATTTTGCCCAGGATAGTATGCGTGCCCGATGCTATGTGCTCCCACTAAGCAATAAATATATCAGGCGATATTTTTTTATAATATTGGACGGCAAACAAGCAAATGGATTTCCTGTTGGTAAGAAGTTCACGCCGCCTAGGGACACCAAAGTTGGTAATGGTGCGTTGTCAACCTGAGGCCGGGATGTTAGGCCTTGAGCAAAAATAAGTTTGCCGACTACCTTACCCTCCAAACCGAAACACGTCATGACGTTATGGCGGCAGGAATAGGTAAGGCGGTGGTACCAATCCGGGTGAGCCGCTGCGAAACTCAACCACCTAGTCAGATATCACGGTGTTAGTGACGGTAAGCCTATGCTCGCCTTTTACGAGCCGTGCAACGTTTTTTTTATAAGAAAATTGTAAAAACCCAATTTTCTTTTTGTTGCCTTGTTAAGTCCAACAACTGAACCGCTTGACCACAGAGGTGATAGTAGTGTTCTAACGCAACAAAACAAGATACGCTTTGACCAAGATACAAAACTTTCCAGGTTTGTTTGTACCTTTGTAAAATCGATGCATTCTAATGTCTGAGTGAGTCTAGGTCTTCCGTCACCCAATTCATCCAAATTCATCGTTTGTACATCGAAGAAATGACCACAGGGCCCAAAATCATGTTTTAAGATTTTTTAAACTTTCGTGGTTTGTACATTGGTCAAATCGATGCATACTATTTATTTGAGTGTATGGAAACCCTGGTTTTAGTCTTCATTAAGGAAATTCCCTAAATTCGTCGTTTTTTTTTTCGAGGTCTGTACCTCGGTCAAATCGATGCCTGCTATTGTTTGAATGTGTGTCAACGCAGGCCTATAACCCCGTTAAGGCAATTCACCCAAATTCGTTTGTACCTCGAAGGAATTGCCACTGGGCCAGAAATCATGTTAAAGGTTTTAGTCACTTTCAAGGTTTGAACCTTTGTCAAATCTTTCCATGCTTATCCTCGAAAGTGTCAAAATATAATCATGTTTAATCTACATGATTTCGGGCCCAGAAGAATCTTGAGGTAGAAACGTTAGTTAGTGCGTCATTAGTTACAACAATTGTAACTAATTGTAATGTAATATGCTATATGGGATTCTATTTAAAGTGTTAACCACCTGTGCCAGAGAGCTGCACTCTTCCACATGTGTGACAATTATTTCGGAAATGATTGATATTTTCAATGTCACGCAAATCATACTTAAAAAATAATTATTAAATCGCTTAAATCATTATTTAAAATATTTCTGACCATATTATTATTTTGTAATATGGCATGCTTCTTAATATGTTTGTGAGTGTGATATTTGTATGTGGTGTGATAGTGAATGTGTTTTGTATTTGTAGCATTTTATTTGTGAAATTTATTAGGATTTATAGTTTTCTATTTTCGTTATTTTGCCTTCCAATTTCATAAAAAAATATAGTAAAATACCATACACAATTTATATTTTTTTTTTCTGCGTCTTATAAAATCCGTTTTGCAAGTGGCGGCACGTATTAACCGCTACTATTGCTACTTCGGAAAACTCCGCAGGTCATTAACTTTAGTACTCGGCAAGGTCGCGTGTTTAAAGGTGCGTTCGTCGACTGTATGACTGCCATTTTGAACACTTTTTCGCACAAATTATTCACTTTCGCTACACTGGCGTGGAGTAGACTAAGACCAGTAAGGTATCTTCATACAAATGTGACATTTTCGGTTTAATTGTGTGCGTGCGGACCGAACGCCCACTACTATAAATCTTGTACATTACATACATAAATAGACATTTAAATCTTCACGCCAAGTCCCTTACGCGTTAGGCAGGGTATCAGGTGCCTAATCTCACGATCCTGACATACCTGTCTGGCTTCCATCACATTCATTTATTCATTATATTCATTCCCGTGTAGTGAAATGAGGGTTGTACCTTACTCTAAAGTAAAAAACAATAATTTTTCCACTTTACAAAAAACAAAAGTTAAAACTGCAAGTTCAGATACAATAACAATAACGCTCAAATTTTGTCTAAATTAACTCTCTTTTTGTGTTAATTAGGATAAAAAAAAGTAAAGTAGACTAAAAATTGAGTATTGTTGTTGGATCAGAACTTATTATTTTAAAATTGGAGGAAGTTGATATGTAAAGTGGAAGAGTGGAATTCATTTTACAGACTTTGCAGCCTGTTCAATTTTTAAAAAAAATTTTGAAGAAATATTTTTTGGCATTTCCAATTTTTTTTTGGGGTTCCTTGGCCAAGGGCCTAAAAACGGAACCCTTATAGATGCATCATGTCTGTCCGTCCGTATGTCGCGGCCCCTTTTTTTCGAAACTATAAGAGCTTTGCTGTTGAAACTTGGTAAGTTAATGGATTCTTTAAACCGCATTAAGATTTTCATATTTAAATAGGAAAATAACAATATTTTTTTCCCATACTTACAACTAAAACTCAAATAAAAGATTTTTTCATCAAACGCATGTGAGGTTTCTTCTATATTTTTTTTACGCGAGGAACACTTCCAAAGTGGTAAAATGTAACTTCTAAAACAAGCGCACTATGAGACTAGAAATTATATAATATGACTAGCTGTTGCCCAAGGTGTTGTCCGCGTGGTTAACGGTCCCACTGGAACATTTTTCTCTATTAAAACTTTCCTGTATGTTAATCCAAGTTACCCTTTATATTTGTGCCAAATTTCATGAAAATCGGTTCCACAGTTTTTGTATAAAGGAGTAACAAACAAACAAACAAACTTTTGAACTTTTGCATTTGTAATATTAGTAGAATGTACCTTATCACGTAAACTTCCACTGAAAATTGGTTTGTACAAAATCTGGTGGGCAGTCTTTTTTAATAGTTGCTGTAACAATAACATTGAAAATATTTGTACCTTACTGTGAAGAAATGGCGGTAATTGCGCAACCTACGCGCAATACCTATAAGCCTTTCAGTATGTGTAGCACAGAAGTTTCATTGAGCTTCCATGTTAGCTTACTATTTGCTAAAGGTGTGATTCGCAAACTCAGTAACGTAAAGTGTAAACTGCAAGTCAAGCAACGTATTAGAAATGAATAGAAAAAACTCAATAAAAATGGCTGCTAAGGAACCCTTCATATGCGAGTCCGACTCGCGGTTTGGGCGCTTTTTATTTACGAAGGCAGTATTTTTTAAATTTAATATTTTTAGATAATACAATTTACTTATTTATAATAATAGTTCGACTTTGTACATGGTTGCACTGATATTAAAGTTTCTTTTGTTTATTTGAACATGCTAATGCGTGATTACCAGTTGGATTCGGAAAACCTTTTTGGCAGGTAAATAGGTCACGCTATGGACCTTTGGTTGCGGTGTAAGTACGGGCGAAAGTCCCTTTCGTACTCGTAAGTATGATGAACATAAGGACGTTCGCTAAGCACTAATCGTGAGATCAACAAGTTCTGAAACCACAGGACAATTTTAAATATAACTCTCCATTATAAAGTACTTCCTTGGAGTGTTGTATTCAGTTTGCTCGGTGTTTCTCTGCGTGATATTATCCGTAATAAGGTGATCCGCATTAGAACGAGTATGACCGAAGGCATTTTTTACATCGCACAACACCTTTGTGGAATCAGTTGCCGAGGGTGGTATTCCCAAACGATTATGACTTAGGGACCTTCGAGAAAAGAGCGTACTCATTCCTTACAGGTCGGCATCGCATCGGTGATACTCCTGGTGTGGCGGATGTCTATAGGCGGTGGTTATCACTTTTCATCAGGTGACCCACTTGCTCGTTTACCTCGTCTTTTATAAAAAAACCGACATAGTCCAGAGAGTCAGCAAGCTGAATTGGAAAGGGTCAGGCCACTTTGATCGCAGTACCGACAACCGCTGGGGAAGGAAGGTTCTCGAGTGGCAGCCCCGCCCTGGAGGACATAGTGCTGGACGATCTTCCACCCGGTGGACTGATGATGTGGTTAAAGTAAATAAATAAATAAATAAATCATCTTTATTTCACATAAACCTACAAGAGGCACTTGTGACGGGTCTATGCGGGGAGTCGCTGGATACAACCGGCTGGTGACCGTGACTTGTGGCGCTCTTTGAAGGATAACGATGATGATTCAGTTTGCTAGAGGTAACAAGGTGATTTCAGTGTGAAATAGCGGTGAGGAAATCATATCAGAACCTGTTCAAATATTCAGATAACATAATATTTGAGTCTGCAGCTCAAGTCAAAAGTTAACAGATCACGGCTCGATTGAAATGTTTCAAAATAGTGAGTGTTATCTGTGACCAATGACTAAAATGCTTCAACTTGGATTACATAATATGGTTCAGTTCGTGTGAGGATTCGCGCCAGATTTCCTTACAATGTAAGTAGAGCTGAACTGCAAGCCGGTTAGCAGTTCCGGTTCAACTTCGTGATTTATGAGCTGATCTAAGGCTGATGTGTGTTGATTAGGGTACCCATGTCCAGTGTGAACTCTGTATAATATTGACGTTTATAGACACAACACATTTGATACAACTTTGCAGTTTCCATTTTTATTTATAAAACCAATCGCATTTGTCTATTTGGTTTGTCAATAATATTAAAATGTAAAGCTTTTTTTCAGACGAGGTGAAAGGAATCAGGTCACCACAAACACAATCACCACAGGTCACAATCAGGTTTTATTTCTGCCGCCATATCGTCATGACTTGTTCCGGTTTGGAAGATAAGGTAGCCGGTAAACTTACTTTGGTCAAGGCCTAACA
This sequence comes from Calephelis perditalis, assembly GCA_018236665.1. Classification (NCBI taxonomy): domain Eukaryota; kingdom Metazoa; phylum Arthropoda; class Insecta; order Lepidoptera; family Riodinidae; genus Calephelis; species Calephelis perditalis. The sequence continues at coordinate 83 of DVZK01000011.1, read as the reverse complement.
CCCCGGCCTCAGGTTGGTAACGCACCATTACCACCTTTGGTGTCTCTACGCGGCGTGAATTTCTTACCATCAGGAAATCCATC
>DVZK01000010.1:0-19759 GCA_018236665.1 Calephelis perditalis | reverse complement strand
GAAAAACAACATTTTACTTTTTCCCGTACAAACTGAACGGGTAGAACGAAGTTCGCCGGGACAGCTAGTTATCTTATATTTTGAACTAATTAACTTTATATTCATAAACATACCTTCATAATATATACCTTACTATTTTAACACAATAAAACTGGAACAGTCGTTTTCTGTTTCTCTGGCAAAATCTTCTAACTTTATGAATAAAAGTTTTTCATATTTCGACGCGATTCTTCAAAAAGTTATTTCATTTAGGCAAAATTTACACTTTGATTTTTTTGTTACAAAGAGTTCAATTTATTTTTATAATAATTTTAGGGTAGTTATCCAATTCTAATGATCACGACGTGTACCTCTTCTTTCCTCGTATTCCCTGGAATCAATATTTAATCTTCTCTATCACGTCTTGACTTGATAGTTTGTCAGAATTAGGCTCCTTAAATAAATAGAAATATAATTTTTAAAATCGATTCAAAAATGACTGAAATAACATTTAACCTTCTTCTTTCAAAGTACTTGCTTACTATACAACTTAAGTACTTACTTACTTAACTTAAGTAAGAAACAATTTATTAACTTTACTTGTACTTTCCACAATATATTTTTACTTTTATAGTTTAGCCAACCGGTTTCATTATTTGAGCATCATTAGGACTATCACAACCAATTTAAAAGAATTAAAAATAATTATAACACAATCACAAAAGCCGACCAATTAAGTAATAAATGAACAAAATGTACTAGTCGAATTCATAACTCATTTCTTATAAGTTGGTTAAGTGATATTTAACCTCTTATTTACATTATACAAGTACCCCATAACAGTTTCCAATTAACAGGGTTAATTTGTTTGAGAAGCTCAATTGTAGCACTACTTCCTTGATAATAAAACATAAGCAATAGAACGCCCCCTCATGCCTACCCTATTTTCCTTCTCATAGCCTATAAACCCTCAAAGCCTCTTGTTGTTTCAGTCTCTCTTGGTAAAATTAAGTGCGATAGAAAAAGAAAAAAACACGCTTTATGAAGAGTATTTAACTTTTTACGTCCAAATTTAGGTTATTCGGAAATTGTCTTATTTGTGGTTTTGTTATAGAGAAAAGTGACATTGGTATTGATCTGAGGATATAGGTATTCATGCTAGTCACTTGAACTGCGAGGCTGTCGAAGAATAAAAAGTTGGGAAAAACTTTATATAACACATGTCTAAGGGCAATATCATGAAGCTATATTACTCCTTACAAAGAGCTGACGTCAATTTCCTTGCACTGCTGCTCACTCTAGTGTCCCGGTCTCTTTTTCATTCTAGCTTTAATTCAATTCTAAACTCAATTCCAAATATTGCTGTCCCACTCTAATTTATCGCCCTCTCTTCCTGAGAGTCTTGTGTGCTGATCCACACTAGTATATCGGGCTCACTTTCTTTCTTTGTTGATTCACGAATCACCAAAGAAAGAAAGTGAGTCCGGTATAATAGTGTGGATCAGCAATATTTGGAGAACATCAGATCTTTGTAAGGAGTGTCACCCCTAGTAATAGGTTCATGGGCATATTGCTCTTCTTGAAAAATTTACATTGTCATTTTCCTTCATGTTCTAGGTTCTTTATGCAGAATACATATCTGCCTCTCTACCAGCCAACTTCTAAGAGTCGAGCATAGGATAGGTAATTACAAACAAGATTCCTGGTGATTGAGTGCTGTGCAGCAACTTGCCTGGGTTCACCACATTACATATTCCTGCCGCCATAATGACAGAATCATATTCCGGTCCGAAAGGTAGGATAATCCACAATCTTGCACATCAAACCTATCTTCTTGCCCGAGAACCGTAATACACTTATAAAATCTATGGTGTCATATGCAACAGTTGCCTTTACCATCAGGAGAGCTGTCTTTGCCGATGTCTCATTCCATAACAAGCGGAGAAAAACTTCAAAAACCACCTTCATTACAACGTCGTGATCTGATAATTCTACTTTTAGAAGACGGCTAATAATTTCAAGAGGGCTCACACTTGTCAACATCCCTCTATGATCTCTATGATCGTCGATTATGACGTCAAGGTACATCTCCGTAGGTCCCAGTGTATGTCCGGGCTCCTTTGCAGAATAGAATTTGCCTTTCTGCCAGGCAGCTCATAAAAGGCGAGCACAGGCTTACCATCACGAACACAGTGACTTCCTACGTAGAGTTTCGCAGCGACTCGCCCGGATTGGTACCATCGCCTTACCTATTCCTGCCGCCATAACGTCCAATGCTTGCCGTTGACATGTTACTTTTCGGAGGGTAAGGTAGCCGGTAAACTTACTCTTTCTCGAGGCCTAACATCCCGGCCTCAGGTTGGCAACGCACCATTACCACCTTTGTTGTCTCTAGGCGGCGTGAATTTCTTACCATCAGAAAATCCGTCTGCTTGTTTGACTTTCAATATCATAAAAATAAGTCGTTTACCTAAGTCATTTTAAGTAATTTTGAATACAGTACGACAGTGCCTACCTACTAGTTAATTATTAACATTTAGTTACAAATAAGTTCAACGAATCAGATGAAATAATTTATTGTTTACTGGATGTTAATAATTCGCCGGTATTGTGTTCAAGAGTACCTAAAATGACATATTTGATTCCAATTCCCAATATTGCATTAATCGAGCTTCATGAGTTACCCACATGATGTCTGAAGCAACATTATTAAACATGTATGTACCTACCTAGGTACGGCCTAGCAAATGAACACGTTATAAAATGATATGAACTGGGAATTAACTAGGAATACGCAAAATTTCTACTAATAAACTCGGTATATTAGCTTATACCTACCTTGCATAGCCTCAGTACTTTTTTTAAGAGGCATTTAGTGGCTGCGAGCCCTTGAACGGATAACAGTCTGTACAGACAACGACAAGACTTTTTTCAATTCTCACCCAAATTTTAATGGTGTACGAACTCTTTGTAGCCCTCTCTCCTACCCTAGCCCTAGTCCTAGCTCTCTGCCCTCATCCCCTAAAAAGACCGTCTGAAAATTGGTATGGGACTTTCCGCAATTTCGAAGGTGGAAAGTTGACTACTAGTAAAAATATTTTAATACCTACATTAAATATAACATTAACATTAATAACATATTTTGAGAAAAACAATCCCCATCAAAATATTATAAGAAAAAGTACTACCCACGGCCTCCGATAGATAGAGCGACTAGGTTTTTTAAAACTTTAATTAATTTCTAAATTCACTTGAGGTCTCAGGTGTACCTCTTTGGTGTATTCTCACGTAATTGGAAAAAAATATGCATTATACGAAATTCAGTAGCAGATTCAGAAAACTTCGTGTCAGTTTTCACACTACTTGGTAGGAAAATAATTGGCGCCCCTATATTAGCCAGCGTAGAAAATGGTGAAAACGCAATGATCCCACTTAACCCGCTAATTCCTACATTCCAATGACCATTAAGGCAGAGATTAAAGATAGTCGGGATGAATGTAGAAAAACCATGCTTCTTCCATTGTCAGTTAAACCAACCTTTGTGTCCAATGCCCAGAAACTTTACATTCTATCCCCAAATGGAAAAATACAAAATATCGTCCACAGTAGTGTATTAAAATACCTAAGTACTGTTCTGTTGTGGAAATTTTTCTGTATTCTGTTCTGTATCAAAAAAACCGTGTTATCACCGCCGCGGGTAAAAGCTAGTAATAAGTGTGTAGAAGAGTTTTTTTTTAAAACAATTAAGCGCAGTAAAATTGCAACAACCGACTCCAACTAGGTATTTTCATTGGGTACCACGTCGCGATTCTTTCTTCGATTTCTTATTCATGCTATGCAGATATGTTATCGTTGTCGATATCGTTTTGCGATAGTAAATGATTCCGAAATGGTCCACATAAATTTTATCAACATTCTACTAGTAGTTTTAACCACTAGTCGGGTCATGCTCAAAATGAATATGGGACTATCTTGGAATCATGATCTTTGTAAAAAAGAAACATCGAGATCGGTTGGTTATTAACGAAGTTACCGCGTAACATACATACAAAAAAAACATACAGTCGAATTTAGATCCTCCTCCTTGTTTCGAAGTTGGTTAATAAATAGTTGCAGACGACTAAAATAGGTTGCACATCATATTTCTAGCATTTTTAGTATTTTTATCTGTCTGTCTGTCTGTATCCGGCCGCGACTCATGGCAAAACAACTGAACCGATCGTGACGAAATTTGACAGTTACCTACTTTCTGTTCCGGGGAAGGTTGTAGGATACTTTTCATCTCGCTTACGCTCAGATGTCACGGTGTTAGTGACGGTAAGCCTATGCTCGCCTTTTACGAGCTGCCTTGCAGGAAGGCAGATGGTCTATACCGCAAAGGAGGCTGGACTAACTCGGCGAATTAAATAAGTTGATATTAATTTCGATAGATGGCAAATCCCGTTGCTGTGATTAGCCATCTAAAAAAATTATCGCACTCTACAGAAGAAGTCTCTTTTGTCTGAGAACAAAACAAAACAAAACATGTTTGAAAGTTTTTAAATCAAATCAAATCAAAAATAGGTAATTTTGAATATCCTTTCCTTAAGTATGTACCTACTTAAAAAATACAATCTCTTTTTAAAAGTCGGATGCTGAGTTTTAGTTCATAACGCTGTAGGTATTTTGTTTTGAAATACAATTTTATTAAAATATATTTTTACATCATCTTAATTTTCTAATACCCATCATCCGTGAATAAACTAACGAAAACTATAAAGTAACATGTATCGAACCACCAATCTCTGTTTGTCTTGTTTTTTAATTTCACCTTTTGTCTTTGTCTTTGAGTCTTTAAGGAGTCTTTCCTTTGAGCTGGTCGCTTTTCCTGTGTATAATTATTATTAAGTGCCTATTATTGATAGAGATTTTTTTTAAATGCGAATAGGTACGCTATAAATGTGATTAGTCTAAAATGTCGACATTAATAATTAATAGCAAATGTGTCTGAAAATAATTAATTACTTTAGTAATGTGGAATGCTGCATATCAGAAACAAAATTTAATTTTAGCGAAAGTACCTAGCTGGTGTCTTTACTTGTATGGATCTGTATCCTAATTCCTAACCCCTAAAGAGAAAGACTTAAGTGAACGAAGTAAAGCGTAAATACAGACCGTGACATTTACCACTAATTGCTAGGGAATTAATTTTTACCGTTGGGAAAGACGTAGCAGCGTGCAATAGCTAGTTTGGTTAAAGTATAATAAACGAGCTTGATTATATAAAATGTATTACGAATTTATTGTCAACCTCTTCGATAACCGGATATCGAACTGGATACATGACCTGGGTTTTTCCATTTAGTTGGTGCTTTCTTTTTTTATTGTTTTATTTTTATGTACTTAACAATCTCTTATAATCGAAAGGCAAAGCAAAGAGACTACCGTTTGAATCTAAATATTGTGGTGTGTCAAATGTTAATCATAGACCAGTGGGGTTACTCTTGAATATCGATTTCATGTAAATTGGAATCGGATATGTCATTTTAGGTAGTTACTCTCGAAAACAGTGCTAGCGGGTTTAAATATCAGTTAAATATTAATAGGTCTGTAAGGTTTCTCTCGAAGCGCGATTCATGCAAAAATTTCGGCCCATACAAAGCCTCTCAAATTCTTGGAAAAAATACTGACGTTTCTGGCAGGTCCATAGATTTGTTTGGATTTCAAAAGCTCGATTTTTTTTGGAAAATTAAAATTAATGTAGTGAGTGCGTCACAGAATTACCACCATTGTCATGTTCCGGTTAGGAAGTTAGTGTAGCTTACACAATAGACCTATAACCCCGGCTACAGTACAGCGACGTACCATAGGTAGATCACCTGTGGTCTTTACAGGTCGCGGTTTTCTCTGACCACCAGAAGAGCCGCCTGCTTGTTCGCTGTTTAATACTATGTCGCGGTAAAGGCAAGGTACCTTTGAGGGAGCTACAGGACTCTACCACCTAGACTGACTGCAATCCAGCAGTCTTAGATACATGATTCTAGCTGACGATGATCATCACGTAACAGAAAGTAGGTAGCCTTGTGTATGCCCATTTGACTTAGACCTAATCGTTAGTAGTTTGATGTCACTGTAGGTAATACTCTGTATAAAAACCCGTCTTCTGGACGATATTACCAAAGAATACTAAAGTTTATGATGTATAACTCACAAAATGAAATTCACATAAATATCCGTCCAATTTTTTTTTGAAACGTCTTTTGTTGTCTTAATGCTAGGGTGCCCAAGCTTCGCCTAGTTGAATACATTTTATATTGAACTACCTGACCCGGCAAGCTTCGTATCGCTTAACGTTATGGAACTATGTTTGTATGTAAAAAAATAAAGTATCGCTTATCCCATTTTCTCTGCAATTTTCCCGGTTTCTCTCATTGTAAGTACCTACTTTTTTCTGACAATAACTACCACAAAAAAAAAAGAATTAGCAATATTGGCCCTCTAAACAGGCGTGAGTCGATGACCACAGGAAATGGGGATTATAATATATGGAATATGGGGATATACATATAGTCAAACCTATCATTTAAAAATATGCAAGATTTATTGCCGCGTTGGTCGAGGGGTTTGCGTACACGCGTAACACCACCGCGAAGCCCAGGTTCGATTCCGATGGGATCTGTCGCATTTGTGTGAAGAACATCTATGTCTGTATTGCTGGTTCTGGGGATGTTTGTTAAATTTATTATGGTATTTATTTAAGTATTTCTATATATTAGTATCATTGACTAATAATACTTTTATCAGAAGCGTGTAATTTGCTTACTTTGTGGCTAACTTATGTAATTTGTGTGTATACTTATTATTTTTTGGCTAATACATACGACTTTGTCCGTCGTAAATTGAGTTGTCAGATATCAAATCTTTTAAGTTGGAACAAACCTGGTGGTTTACAAGGTCGGTCTACACTAGTTTGATTAAAATCGGCCATACAGGTAGTTTACCACGACGGACTACCAATGTGACGCGTAACTTATATATTGAACTAGATGTTACCTGCAGCTTTGCTCGCTTGGCGGTTAATATATAGGCTATTAATAAAGACTTTCATACAAACTTCCAACCCCCATTTTACCCCCTTAGGGATTGAATTTCTAGAAACGCTTAAACACGTATCTACTCATTTTTAATGAGTAGCCCATATATATAAATTTTTATGTTTCTAACTTAAAAATGACGGTCTTCTATACAAAATTTCAACCTCTATTTCACCCCTTTAGCGGTAGAAATACTGGAATTCCGTCCTAAGTGGGTGACTGCACAATAAAACGTGAGTAGGGTACTCACCGAATTTCATGCCTGTAACTTTAACAGTTTTTGCTGGGCAATGTTGAATCAGTCAGTCAGGACATGTTATTTTATAAGTATAAAAGATTTGTTGATTGCTTGTTTAAAGTAGGATATATTATTAATCTGATTTTTCTTCATGATACGAAATTGTGCCACAAACACCGTTACCTAAGTCAACACAGATGACCTAGAATACCAAAACGGGGTGTTATATTTTAAAGACATTATTAATATTAACAATGTTTAGTTACAAAGTCGTAATATTACGCATTCACTTCCTGATGTGCACAACCTGTTTAAAGAAAGAAATGTTTGCATTTCTCTGCACGCAGCCATTACTGGCACAACATCAGTTGGTATCGGACGGCCGCTTGCACAAAGTTAATGTCATTTACACAATGAAGACTAAACCTAGTTTAACTTTCTCGAAGTTGGATAAGGAGGCTGGTGAAATGTTGGACAAAATGTTCGACAAAAAGGATTGCATGGTAGAGATCAATCCTGGCCGCGTTATCTTACCAGCAGATTATATCAAAATCGGCGAAGACATTTTGGACATGGAGGTTTTAGACAGTGATGTATGGATGTGCTCTTATCCTAGAACTGGTATGTTTTCTTATATTTTTTGACGTTAGTAGCATAATTCGCTTTTTAAAAATATTTCAAAATTGAATTAACTACATTACGAGATATCAGTGCCTGTTACTATTGTTAGTCGCTTTTTATGCATAACGACTGCTTAAAGACTGCTATATACTTATGGACACACTGTTTTAATCCTTTCAAATTTGATAAGGTAATGTTAAAAAATTGTATCTAAATAAGAGCTGACATTTTTCAAATTAACTATTAAATATGTACCTATTTTTAGTTTTTCTTGTGTACTTAAAAATTAATAGTGTTAATAGTAATTAAATAATTGTGTTTCTAAATTTAGTCGGTATTTATTTAACAACAGACTTAAATGCATCTTTAGAATTTAGCAAAACAAAAATTAAATTACACTGACATAATTCGATTAGTTTTGTTTAAATTTTAGTATACTTACTACCTTTACTTGTACAATTACCTATCGTTATAAATTTATTAAACTTAAACTAAAAAAACTGTTGTTTAATGAAATTGTTGTGTAAAAAGATGCCTACTTTTTTTAAATGAAATACGAAGTTAAAATAAATTCTATTTCATTTCTTACTAGCTGTTTATCCGCGACTTCTTCAGCGGGTAGTAGATTTTCATACAAATTGTTATCCCCCATTATAGTCCTTCGATATATGAAAAAAAAGTAGTCTATGTATAAGTACTGGTCATTAACTATATGCATATCAAATTTCATCAAAAACTTCCTAGCGGCTTAGCTGTGAAATCAAAAACAGATAGAAAGACGGATAGCCACACTTTCACATTTATCATATTGGTAAGGATCAGTATGGATATTGGATATCCATCGTGTAGAAGTACACACATTAGATAACAACACAAGTCACGCACATCACATATCTCGTTGGGTACAGGGAGATTGCTAATTAGGAAAGTCGGTCAGGATTAAATCAAGTATCAGAGCCTTAGTGGTAACTGGCTAGGTCGTGAATAGTAGTAATATAGAAAATCAACAAAAATGAAATGTGCCTATGTCTATCCTTACAAGTTCTCGCTTTGCTTCTCAGCATTAGACACTCGTGGCGTGTAAGTAAAACAGCCTAAAATCTTGTTTAATGCAAAAAAATATACAATACTTATAGTGAGTACAAATAAATACATTTTCAAATTTTACTGTTAGTTCCAAATGTCGAAGCCTTTAAATATACAAGCCACTAAAGTTTTTGTCGCTTATATCCCCGAAGCGGTAGACAGAGGTACAACTAGGACACCCACGACTAGCCGAAGATACTGAGTCTCACAATGTGATAGGTGGCAAGCCTACCGCCAATCGGGCAATCCAATCTCGTGCAACGTTTTATTTTAGAAAATTGGAAATACCACATTGTATTTATGTTGCCCGACCCGGGAATCGAACCTCATCGAATCGAAACGGGACCTCATGAAGTCATGTGCAACACCTAGATCGCCAGACCGCTTTATATATTACTAACTGGCTTCAGTTACTAGCCGAACCCTCCACACCTGAATAGTACAGCGGCAGTCACGGATTAAGGCGGCAGGCGTGCGTTAAGTGTGAATGCTGAAAATGCTGAATGTAAAACAAAGACAATGATTTAATTTCGGAACATCTGTAGTATAAAGTGTGCAATCGTATCACCCTTATATATAACCGTAAACATATTTAGTACACAAATAAATAAAATCGACTGTGCTAGTAGCAATTAGTGAACCTGAAAATAAATGAGAGAGAAATGGTATTTCGTTTTTAGCAAAAACCAGCTAAACTAGATATGGTTCTTTAATTTGTTTTTTTTTCAGGGTCCACCTGGTGCCAGGAGATGGTGTGGCTGATTGGCCATGATTTAGATTACGAAGGAGCTAAATCTCTTCAACAGGTTCGTATCTTAAGTCTCAATTTTAGCAGAAACTCACCTAATTTAAAAAATAGAAATGACGTATTAAATCACGTGGGTTTACATGTGCGACCTACAAAATATGCAACTACGCCATTGATCATGATTTTGCCATAAAAACTTGGATTTAGGTTCTGCAGCAGCCTAACTTGAAATGCAAACTTTAACGTATGCCGTTGGTTGCTTTCACTTTAGGAAGTTGATGAAGAACATGAAAATGTCTCCAATTTTTTTCAATGAAGTTAAAATATATTATGAATAGAAATTTTGACTTATTTACTAATAAAAAAAAACTCTTGTTTTATGAAGTATTTTCTGAAAGTCAATAGTTATCGGCGTGTCCGCCAGTACCTACAATTTTCACATTTTGAAACAAAATGTAGATATTATTTATTTTTTAAATAGCTCAAAATTCAAGTATTTTATTAAAAACGACGATTGTAGTTGAAACGTAGCCTTTAAAAAATAAAATAAAATGATTGACAAGGTTATTAGAGCCCAACTAGAAACAAAGTAAAATCTAGGAGAGTTATGACGAAAGCAGTGTTGCGCCCTATATTTCCATTGACAAAAACAATAGTGATTCTTCGCGTAACTACCAACCTTGATCGATAACAATCTTTCTCATTTTACGGTTATCTCCATTTATACAGGGTGACCCGCGTTAAAGTCTAACCCCGAAAATGGGTGAAATTAGATAGAAAACTATCGACGAAAATGGGCCTAAAAATTCTAAAAAAAATCGCCACTCCACCGAACATTTGTTTCCTGAATTTTGACTTCTACGTACAAATACATTTATTCGTCCACAACTAGCTGGCCGATTTTAATAAACGGCAAATCCATGCTAAGTATTTAGAAATGAAGATATAATAAAATAGGTAACAAAAAATGGCTTTAAATACTTTATTTTTTTAAATTCTTGTAAAATGAATTCCTTTTTTTCTTTTTTTTTAAATACAAATAAATTACTACATCTTCATTTGTTTTACAATTATTTTATTTTTAACTGTATTAGCTTTCAAAAAAAAAAAAATCAAACATTATGTCTCTATGTCTGTCTGTCATTATGTCTGATATGTGCCCGGTTGGCGAAAGGCTTGCCACCTATCACATTTTGGGACGTAGTATCTTCGGCTAGTCGTGGGTGCCCTGGTTGTGCCTCTGCCTCTTCGGGGATATGGGCGTGAAGATACCAGTCTCTAAAAATACTGGAGTCACGAATGTTTGAGTTCACTACTCAGAATGGGCAAATCCAGGTAGAGACCCTTTCTTTATTCCTTTGTTGTACCGGTGCGGTGGTCGGCTGCTATTTTTTGTTTTATCCTCATCGCTAAATACTTGACATTGACATGTTGTTTATTTCATCAAAATCGGCTAGCTAATTTGTGAGGAATAAATTTATTTGTACATAGATGTCAAAATTTGGAAATAAATGTTCAGTGGCATATAAAAAATATGTATTTTTTTAGAAATTTTTTGGACCCATTTTCATCGATAGTTTTGGGTCTACTTTCACCCATTTTCGGGGTTGCACTTTAACGCGGGTCACACTGTATACTTGTGAACCTAGGCTTGAGCTGAAACAGCTCGAATTAGTTACTGTTTATGAACACATACAAATTTCAAACTGACATCTTACTAAATGTTTATCTAAAAACAATAACTTAATCGCAGTAAAACGACCAACTTCGTTTTCAACAAGTACCCAAATCATCACATACACAAAAATTTGCTTCGACTTAGTGAAAATGAGATCACTTCGAAAGTGAGAAAAATATAATTAAAATCGGTTCTGACATGACGGAGAAATATATTATCATACATAAAAGAATAGGGTTCTAACATATTACCTCTTGCTTTTTTAAAAAACACGTTTAAGAATGCTTAATTATAGAAAAAATAACCTTATTAAAATGAACTCTAAATTTTTTGGGTAATATCAATATTTTTTCATTTTTTTTGAAGAGAAGACATAACGTGACATAACCATCCAAACGTTTTTGAAACAAAAGTACATTAGAACTTATTTTTTTAATTTAAGCACTTCAAACACGCCAAACTACCAGAGCATACCTATAACGAGTACTTTAAAAAATTCGTAAATTGATAGTGATTGTTAATAATTCAAGCGGTAACTTAACATATGATTTAAAAAAAACATTTTCACAAAAAACATACTTTCTGACGTTCTCCTCTCTGGAAAAGAATTTATTACATTTAGTTTATTTTGAACGAAAGATTGAAAAAATACTCAAAATTTTACGTAAAAAAATTTGAGTAATTCCAATAAAACGGTTAAACTAAGTGTGAATCCAGACAATCCAGATCCAGACATTATATTAATTGCAGAGATACATCCGCTTAACTATACAAGTTCGAAACTATAGAACCAAAATTGATCAAATTCCTAAACTATTTGTAATCTGTTTCAACGTAAAAGATAACACCTATGTTACCTCAGTACCTATACTATGACGATATTTGAAAGGTCTTTTTCGAGAGAACTACAATGCTGTATAACGTGGACGAAGCGGAGGGACAATGTATTAAAAAAAGAGTAAGTAGAGTAAGAGAGTAGGTGTGAAGCTATTTCCAAATCACCTTGTTTATGTATATCCGGTTAATCACAACTTGACAACAAAACATATTCATATAACCAAGCCGAGATGAACTGTTAAAAAGTGAAATTCGTCTACAGCGAACCGGTTGCGAGCGAAATAGTTAAATTTCTCCAGCAACAGGAAATACGAGCGGAAAGTGGCAGCAGTCTGGTTCGCGCAGAATGCACGAGCCACTTAATCGTGTGGAACCACAGGGTACATAATATTACTATCGCGGTCAGATTAGTCATTCATTTTATGTATTTCAGATATTTTATGGGTGGAACACACCCCTTCACCCATTTATATAAGCCATGTTTAGCTGGTTTATTCTACAACCTGGTTTATGCAGTCAGACGCAATAAGTGGTAGAGTTCTGCGAAACTCGTCCGGATTTATATCGTCGTCCTTCCCGTTCTTATCACACGAAGTCAATGATCTCCGTTGTCATGTTCCGTTTTGGAGGATACGATGGCCGAGAAACTTTCTTATCAATGAATCTTATCAGTAACTCCAGCCACAATTTGGCATAGCACCCTTAACATCTTTAGTGTCTACAGTATGTTTATTACTATAAGGAATTTTGTCTATTTGGTTTGTTCAGGTATATTGTATCTAAGCTGTACAATACAAAATATTATATCTTAACATCAAGTCCCTTGCCGAGTAGGCAGAGAGTGTCGAGTGCAAAGTGTCACGAACTTTGCAGAGCCTCCACATTATTTTCATTCAAACTCAGTGGTTTAACCCTCGACACCACCTTTAGATGATACTCCAGCAATTTCATCACGAAATGTTAGCCTACGTCTCCCCGGTTATATACAACCATCCACATTCGCTGGAGAGTGAAACAGCGACAAATACATGTGGTAGTAAGAATGTATATTTTTTATATGTGATAAGACAGCGGTTTTAATAATATCATTTTTTTATGTGAGAGGTAGCGAACGACCACACTGCTCTCCTGATGGTAAGAGATAGCTGTGGCATATAGACTCTATACATGTTTTAGGTGCGTCACTGTCTTGCGGCTGAGGTATTAGGCCAAGTGTGCAAGTCTACCGGCTACTCTACCATTGGACCTGGAAACTGTCACTGTCATTATGGCATCAGGAATAGATAAATCGGTGGATCCCTACCTGGACCAGTTGCAGCGCGACACTTCATCACCAGTTCGAGATCTTCAAACTCAAGACCTTCGTGTTTTTATGAAAACTTTTTATAAGTATTTACTGAAAAAACTGTACATATTTATAAATAACCTACAATTTTGTCAAATCTTAAAGCAGAACTTTCTTAAGATCAGTTTTGGAAATCGTGTTATCTATTGTGAGATAGTTGCATTCATGAAAACCCAGAGGGTAAAAGAGTGTAAGAGTCTTTTTTTATAATCATACCGGTAAACTTTCTCTACGAGCAGACAACAGAATCTATGGATTTTAATATTGGTTTTTGCTAGTAAAGTTATAAAGTAAAAAAGAGCTTCCTACTAAAGGTAAGCAAGCTTTCAAGTCAGTATATTTTTACGCAAAGGCTCTTTCTTAGAAATGCGTGAGAACTTTGAAATTAAGTCCGAGTCTGAAACATTTTAGAAGTTTAAATATCCCCTTTTCAGAACGAGTAAAAATTAAAAATGAAGGTGTCTGTGTTAATCTTGATTCATGTCATCGTTAATCCTTATCATAATTTTGAATTCGTTAAATAATAATTTAAGTAATTTCAAGCAGACCATAACATTTAAATGTCATAAATAAAACGATTACATAAAAATATGTATTTTAAACTTACAGAACTGCGTTTATGTAAATTACGAGTACCTATTTACATAAACTACTACAGTACTATGTACTGTTGCAGAAAGACCACTACACTCAGAGACGTTCATTATATTTAAATCAGTTATAAGTTTACATTTTCTAAACGAAATTGTGACTCCATTATAGATTTAAGTTAATTCACGTTTTTGAGTGCGGCCGGGAATTATAAATGGAATATTATTTGAATATGCATTACGTCTATCACTAGAGACGTTGGTTTAATATTCGAAGCTAGAGACATACATATCTCAGCACTACCCGTGCAATCAGGCACAATGAAAAGTTCCTAAAACTGTATCCCTAGGTATCTATTTTTATTACAGCGTAAGCATTGAGGCTACATTTTATACATGCTACTTGAGTTACAACACAAAGTAAATGTTCTCAATTTTAGTACCTGTTTTAATATTTGATATAAAACCAATATGAAACAACTTCATGTCGCCTTCTTGGTCATCATAATGGCGACGTGATGTATGCGTTTAGAAGAAAATTTCAGTTTAACAAAATCTCATAACGGGATGTTAATTTTTCGATTAGCCTCCGATATGTTTATCAAAGGAATAATCTTAAAAATGTACGACATTAATTCATCCTTTGCGCAATTAATCTAGGTAATTAAAACTAAATAAATCTTAGCTCTTAATTCAGATTTTAAAATAATGATAGGTACATAAACTGCGGGCCTTTCACCACGTAACACCAGTTACGGAAGTAGGAACACGTTACGCAATCGATACCGCAGTCGGCGATTGCGTCCGCGCGCCAAAATATGTAATACATTGGTACGCGATCGTACTTTACTTTGCCCACATTAGAAAGATATTACTCTGCTGTAGGATCCTCACCTTAGAGTGGTTTGCCGGACTCCACAAATATACCTGTCATATTAGCTTGTAAGAGACGAGCGCCCATTTATTTGTCACTTATACCTGACCGGCACATTTGGACGGTTGTTGTTGGCAAGACATCAGAGTTTGCAACAGTTTTGTTGCAATTTGGAAAGCAGGGTAGCCAATCAGCAATGTACCAATCCCATCATTGGTGTCTGCAGATCACTTATACTTCATATCATCAAGAAATCGATTTAGGAAACTTAATGAACTTTACAATTTCTTACAGTAACCAGAATAATTAGCCTATTCAGTTTATTATGGCTTCCGCTACCAGCTTGTCAACGTCTTTTGTCAAAAGATGTCCAGTCATTTTTGCTATTCATGTTGATTGATTTTTATTGAAAAATGAAGATATTAACGTTGATAAAATATACTTGTTTTCTTCTAGATTCGTTGTCCTCTAGTGGAGCTATCATGTATAATGGTGGACGGTCATGCAGAATGGCACAAGGAGTCAGTGAAGAGCAGCTCAGTGGACCTGGTCAAATACAGAATCCCACACCCGCGATACATCCGCAGCCATCTGTGCTGGGAGCTGTTGCCTACCGACCTGACCAAGGACGACGGTTCTGTGAAAGCTAAGGTAGAGTTGATTTTGGGAATCTCTTTAATTTCGTATTGCTAAAAGATGCTACAAATCCTCCATCATTTCTTTAATGGCCGTATCAAATACCGGATTCCATTGAATTCCATTATATTAAATGCTGACTGCTGACCTGATGAAGAAGGACGCTTCTGTGAATGTATGATGGCCAGCTTGATCAACAAGGATCTCTAGAGAATAACTTAAAACTTAAACTTACTCTTTAAAGAATTTATTTATTCTACAGCCTAATGCACTATATTATATATTAGGTGTATACTATTTAAATTATGCGCTTCGGCTATATTCATCACGCTTCGGAAATCCGAATGTATTTTAAAGTTATCTAGGTATATATTATAGAGTTGTTATTATATATTGTATACATAATATATTTATGTCAATGTGATATGTAACACTTTCATAATTTAGTTGGACAATAAAGAGTTTGTTATTGTTTGAAGAGTAGCGGCTGCTCTACTCTATACTTAGGTACTGCTAGATGATCAACGTTCTAATCTCATCACTCATGTTGCCAGCGTACCACGTTTGGTGTTTGTGAGCGTGTATTTCTTATTACTAGAAAATCCATCATCTTTTCTTTCTTTGATATAAAACAAAACAATAGTTTAATATTGTGTTTGTTCCCAGGTCATCTACACAGCGAGAAATCCAAAAGACATGGTGGTGTCGTACTTCCACTACTGCACCCTGGTGCACGGACTGAAAGGCAACTTTGAAGATTTCTGCGAGTTGTTCATGAAGGGGCGGGCGCCGTTCGGGCCCGTCTGGGAACATATTCTGGGTAAAACACTACATTCAATTCAACACGTTTGCCACGCCTAGCCTGCCGCACGTTTTCGCATTTAAAACTTTTCAACGTTTGACCAGAGTCAATGTCTATTCTTGTTCAGTTGAGCTTCCACAAAAAAGGATAAGTAAGAAACATAATGTTTTAACTTAAGTACCTATTTAGTTATATGGTAGCGTGTTAGTTTAGTTGGATTATGTTGCGTACCACCTACTACTACTGCACCAGAGTCTTATCGACGAAGTGTAAGCTGAAATTGTTTCAGTGTTCCGTCCAAAAAAATTACACGTCACAAGTGCTTTCACAAGTTTTTATAATGAATGTGGAGGAACCTAAGCTGGTCTGCAAGGATCAAAACATTTGGCACTCGATACTATCTGCCTTTAAACTTTTACAGAATTAAATGTAAAAGAATGGTTAAGAGAATTGATTACAAAATTTTATTTTAAAATATCTTAATTTAAAGTTACGATACCTTAATTTACATTTAACTTTATTACAAAATATTTTTCTATCATAATAACTATATTATGTTATATGAACTAAGTAATAGTATAATATGGTAGTCAAGTAAATTATAAAAATATTTTCTTTTTCAAATTCGTCATAAAATTATCATTTTATTCAAGCTGAATGGAATATCGAACATATATTTTACTTATTATTTATTACATTGGTTTTTAATATCTTAACATGACAAAACGACAAAATTTTATACATCTATGTTTTATGCGCTCTTTTTACGCACACAATAAGATTTTTTACTTCACGTTAAAAATAAGCAAGATTTGGCACATTTAAAATTTTAAGTACTTGTGCAGGTAATTCGCCTATTCTAAAAGCTAAAATTAAGACTTCTAGATATTGCACACTAATTAAAAATAATTTATTATTTTTTCAGGATTTTGGAACAGACGCAATGATCCTAACGTACTTTTTATTAAATTTGAAGAAATGAAGCGTGACCTGCCGTCTGTGATCAGGAAGACGGCCCAATTCCTCAACAAAGAGATCACGGACGAGCAGGTGTACAAACTCTGCGACCATCTATCGTTCCAAAACATGAAGACGAATCGAGCCGTTAACTTAGAAGCCATTTTAGAAAAATCATACGGAAAAGAATTCTTAGAGCAGACGCCTTTAAGATTTATTAGAAAAGGAGAAATCGGTGATTGGAAAAATTACATGTCAGATGATTTGTCGCGTAAATTCGATGATTGGGCGGAAAGATATCTGAAGGGAACAGAGCTAAGCTTCGAATGAGAGAGAAATAGGTGAGAATTTATAAGAAAGAAAAAAATAAGTTGTAAATAGGATAACTCAATTTCAATAGGAGGCGCTTTTGAAGTATATTCAATCGACGCGGCTTGTACCTACGTTTCCAAGTTACAAAGTTTTTCTTTCTTAAAAATTTTTGGATTTTTCTCCCCAGCGTGGGAAAAGTGTTAGAGTATTTTTAGGAAACTCTTAACACATTTATTAACAAGACCGCGATATCTCAGTAACTGAGAAAATACTTAGGTTGCGAGTATTATTTCTATCAAAAGTTTTAATGGCATTTTTAAATGCGTTGGTCCTTAGTTCGGTGCCGCGTTTTGCGCTGTAGTCAAATACCAGACAAAATACTTCGCGTTATTTTTACCACAAGGTTTGGCGGCTTCCAACTATTTAGCAGGAAGGATACGACGTCTGCGTCTTACAAATAAATGTATTAAGAGTTACGACTTACGGTTTACCCAACCTTTAGGTGTACCATCGTCGTGTTAATATGTAAAAAGTATTAAGACAGTAGTTATTTATTTGTTACAAATATTTTGTATTTTATTGTTATATTAGTTTTAGAAATGGATGGTTTTTATTATGTAAAGTCCTTTAACTTGGAAACGAGTCGTTTCATTACCGACATGAAATCGTTAAAATGATGTTGGATAGATCTGTCGCTTGTAAATTAAAAATATATTTTGACATTTTGTTTGTTCTGGCGCACGAGATTCGTCTAATTAATTTAATTTGTTTCTCTCTTTAATTAACATTGCTCTTTTAGATATATTACTTGATATAAATGTAATTTTAGGAATTAGAGGTGCAAAGCTTATTAAATTAGTTCATACTTACAAATATTGTTATGGTGAGTTTAGACTTTGATTGATAGATTTTGTTTCGATTCCATTAATTTCTTTTGGGTGTCATCATTAAGAACAAATATTTCAAAATAAAGGGTGTAAGTAACGAATGTTTCAACCTGATTTTTTGAACCACAAGTCGAAAATTCTTATAATGGAATAGGATGCACGTAATTTTTTTACATACAACAGTCCAATAAATTTCAAAGCAGTAGTCATTTAATCTCCAATATTTCGTTCACTTCACACTGCTTGGCGTGAAGATAAAAAATAAGGCGTATATTGAGGATACTCCAAAATCCCACTGTTTTCAAGTCAGTGTCGTTAATCTACGATTTCAGTATTCAGTAAGCTGAGGCGTGCCTGCACTCTGTAAAGTACTTGCCTACTAATGTTATCTATTGTGTATCTGTTTGGTGTGAGTTTTTATCATAAAATGCTAAGTCACTACAAAGTTGAAAAACCTTAATTATAAGTTGTAATGTTGTTGTTGTTGTTTACTTGATATTCTGTGTATATGGTTCTGGTGCACAATAAAAGGTTTGACATCACAATGTTTTTCTTATTTCATTCTAAAGTTATATTCCTACATATTATTTCATGTCAGTGTTTTTGTCAATTTTCCTGTCTGGTGGTTACAATCCACATGGTGGTACTTATAATTCAGCCTTAGTAACGTACCACTTCGATTTCTTTTGGCGACGTTTTTTTAGCCTAATTAAAATAGGTGGGTAAAGTCGTGGGAGTTGTACTACTATACCTATTTTTGGGAAGTCTTGTTACTAGCACCGTGACTTTAATAAGGGTAGGACTGTAGTGAGTGTGAAGACTCGCCTGACTTGACACCTGTTCAGTCTTACCGGTGCCCGTCATATTCTGTAGGGTTACTCTTGAAGCTCGATTCATGCAATATTGGAGATAGGAATCGAGTATGTCACTTTAGGTACGCTGGAACACAATACTGGCGAATTGTTAACATGTAGTTAATAGTAAAGAATAAATTATTTTATCGGATTCGTTGAATTTATTTATAACTAAATGTTAATAATCCACTAATACTGTGTTCAAAAGTACCTAAACTGACGAATCCAATTTCATCTTTTTT
>DVZK01000009.1:0-19791 GCA_018236665.1 Calephelis perditalis | reverse complement strand
TCTTCGGCTAGTCGTGGGTGCCCTGATTGTGCCTCTGCCTACCTCTTCGGGAATATGGGCGTGAAGATACTTTTTTTTATGATAATGACTATCATCATCTAGTAGAGTTTTGTGATTTGATATATACCATCACGTTACCTATTCAACCGGCAATGACGTCAGTGTTTAGATTAACTGGTACGGGTCAGTACCCGTAATATACCCGTATAAGCCAGTGCTTATGACAGGCTTAACATCATTATCATACACATTATTATCATTAATATTTAATGTTTGCATATAAATGTGGGTAGCCAGTAGATTTGCACAATAGGCCTTCCATCTCGGCCTCAGGATAGCGACGCACCTGTAACATCAATTTTGTTTATATTCCACGGTTATCTTTTACCACCAGGAAAGCTTCTTATCCGCTGACTTATCACATAAAACACTAGTCTTAAGCACGGTGTCGCCCGCCTAATTTATGTATACATATATAAGTGATGTTTTTTTTAAGTACAACTTCTTTGTCTTGTGGAGTTTCAAATCATTCCTCAGTAGTACTTTCGACCTATTGCAAATATATAACTTATTGTATATTACAATTGTGTTAGTAATAAATAAAAATCTCGCGATAATTTATAAGAATTATTCGACTCAAGAGTAAGCAGACTTTCACTAATATATCGTCTCTGTGGACTAGCTGTCTGCTGTTTTAGACCTGTCAAATTTTAGACGTCTATAATCAATGTCCGAGGAATAGATTTAACATCTGTAGGAATTTCATATACAAACTAATCCGACACTAAACGTGTTTTGTCTCTGTCTATTACTATCATTGAAAGGAGATAGCGATAACTTAAATTAGTTTAGTAAGTGGCTACAAAATTACCATCGATATACGCGAGTTAAGATTAACTCAGCTAGAATTAACAACTTATCAAACTATTGATACACATAAGACCCGCTCTTGTTGAACTTCCAGACAATTTATTATCATCGCATCGAGTAATGAGAGTTCGCAACTTGGCTAAATATGTTCTGTCATGGAACAACGGATGCAATTACAGTGTTGGAATTGGTAGGAATATCCTTATATTTTTTGTCTGTATACACGATATACTGTATACTAGATTAAACTCATGTATCGAATAAAACGCTCAAATTAATTAAAGAGCGTGCCTCACTTTATCGTGCCGTAATGCTGGTGATCTCCATAATACGGATTTCCTTTAATGGGATTTTTCTATTACACTCTATCTTTTGCCATACAGTTCATGGTGCAGTCTTTCATCACTGTTTGTCTGGTAGAAACCCAATGTATCTGATCCAAACAACACTAACTCACAGGACACTTCACTACACCGTCGCCGCCGTTTCCCTCAGCTCGTATAGGTACTAATTCGTTTTTCCACGTTACCTGGATATTCTCTTGCGATATGATCAAAATAATCAACATATAAGTGCATAGTGGCAGACAGCATAGTTTATATTAGAATTAGTTCAAGAATCAATGTGTGTCGAAATGCGGTGTTTTGTCCTTGGAATGCCCAACATGCGATCTCATACCACAGTTAAGTCTATTAAATAACAATATTTTGTTATTTTACAAAGCGAGTTTAGTTCTATTACAAAATTCTCAAAAAAAACTACATATCTTCTAAAATCTAACATATGAAATTCGCGTGTCACAATGTTCGTTTCATTACCCATTCGAATCGGCTTGAACGATTCTCATAAAATTTTGTGAGCATATTGAGTAGGTCTGAGAACCGGCCAACATCTATTTTTCATATCCTTAAGTGATGAGGGTGAATCACAGCAAAAAAAAAATAGAGCAACGTCTGCCGGACCAGCTAATAGTTCTTATAAATCAAGGATAGGATTTGTAGGGGCTATGAAATATTTTAAATTTTATGGTATACATACACAAGTCTTTCTACAATAACTGACATCATCCAGTCTGACTGTCTGTATCAGCTGGAAAACACAGCCATTTCAATAACTAGCGGACGATATGGTCTTCTCATCCCTACGGCAAAGATTAAACAACAACAATACAATGACCAAATTCGTTGAACTTGTAACAGACAAGAAACTTGACAGTTTAGATACGGCGAGAAAAATTATACGATTTGTGAATAGAAAAACGTCTGTCCGTGTATCTTGGCGTTCCACTTGATAAAACTCAAGGTTATGTTACTCATTACTTACATTATATGTACTCGTACTCTTTGTAATGTATGAAAATCATATTAATATCCAAATAGTCATGAATTTAAAGAATGTGCTTACAAATACTTTTTAGTGATAAAAAACGTTTGCTCTCCTGTGACTATCTAACGGCTAGCCTACTCCGGTGGAACTACCTACTAGGAGTAGGTAATATCGGGTTTTTAAAATATCGAATCGTAACTATATATTGATATTTGATATCGGAATCCGAAACTATATTATATATTTATTAAAACTATATTGACAAATACTGTCAGATAGTAGATACATCAGATATGATTTTATCGTAACGGCAATCGTTTCAAGTCTACAGACTAATTCGATTTTTAATTTCGCTGGTAGGTATTGATATTGACCATTGATAATATTGTTACAGTAAACGAACTGCCCTCCATACTTTGACCAGGCTTAGGCCTGGCTGCAATTATTACTTTATGTGGTTTTGTTAAAATATTTTACGTTAGGTATCATTGTTAGGCTAAATTTAGAAGAAATATATTAGTGTTATTTGAATAACCGAAACTTATGTGAACCATATCATATATTAAAAACACAATTATTCTAGAGTCATTAATAAAGGAAGAATATCTGACAGTATAGTCTCTCATAAAATATATAGTTCATAGGATATCGAGCGAGATATCCGAGCGTAGCGCAGTATTGCTACGATGCAGCATTATAGTGTTTCAAAAAATATACGGTTCTTAGGATAACGAGCGAGATATCGAACCGAGTATAGCGCAGTATCGCTATGATGCAGCAATATATTGTTTGAAAAAATATACAGTTCTTAGGATATCGAGCGAGATATCGAACCGAGCGTAGCGCAGTATCGCTACGATGCAGCAATATATTGTTTGAAAAAATATACAGTTCTTAGGATTTCGAAGCGAGCGTAGCGCAGTATCGCTACGATGCAGCAATATAGTGTTTAAAAAAATATAGTTATAAGCGTCATACATCATAGTTTTTACATGCGTCGATATCTGATATTACGATATTGGTCTAATATACGAAAGTAAGTAAGTATCATCACTCCCATATCCCCGAAGCGGTAGGCAGAAGCACAACCATTGCACCCACCACTAACCGAAGACACTATGTCCCACAATGTGATAGGTGACAAGCCTATCGACAACCGGGCACATATCCAATCCCGAGCAACTTTTTTTTGTTAGAAAATTGGAAAAACTAAATTTTCTTTTTGTTGCCCGACCCGGGATTCGAACTCGGGACCTCATGAAGTCAAGTCCAACACCCAGACCGCTAGACCACAGAGGCGATACGATTTATATCGCCCACTCATATAGTTTTTATCCCGAAAAAATGTTCCTATGGGATCATTAACCACGCGGGCAACGCCGCGGGGAACAGCTAGTAATTAAATAATTATGAATATTTTATCTAAACTTAATTATAACCGCCAAAACCAGCACCTACAGGCATCTTTAAACATCGTTTATTAATAAACATTGAGTAGAGTATGAGTAAAGTTAATTTATGAAATTAGAGTCTATATCACAGTATAAGAAAGACTTCCAAATTGCATCTTGGTGTACTATTTAGTACATGTTCATTAATAAGACGGTGACAGTTACATAAAGCATAGTCAAGGTTTACACGGAGATGCAGTATAGGGTTGCAAGTTGAGGTGTGGATAAAATAATAATATTCAATACGATCCGTTTGATATAAATATCATAAACATAAAGATATGAAATATGATAAGAATAACTTTTTATGTAATGGAAATTTTAATTCAAATTTAAAAGAAAACATTACTCGTATGAAGTCTTACCTAAGAAACATAATAATTGTAAAATATTATAGTAAAATAATATTAGTTGTAAGTAGTTCTCTCTTTTTTTATAAATTTGAAGCGGTCGCCTGCCCGTAATTAATCGTGCGGGCGGCAATCTCCCGCCGCCTCAGCGGTTTGCGACCGCGCGCTCTGCGGTCGCTTGGCGGGCGACTTTTTATACTATTTGTACTGAATATTCAACCGCAACCGCCGGCCGCGCGATAATTTCAACCGCGGCGGCTGCGGGACCGCAAAAATTACCCATCTTGTGAGTTTTGGAATAAAAACGCCGAACTGCGACCGCCACGGGAGTGGGTCAAATTCGCTCCATGAGTTCTGTCTCTTAGAGTTCAGTGTTGTGTCTTTATTTTATTTTTAATAATGGTGGTGTAGATACTTTGAGTATTAAGCCAACGGCGTTAAGCAAGTCTTGACTTAACTTTTTTGTTCTGCGTCGGTACTCCTACTAAAGAGTATTTATATTCTTTGTATTGGTGTTTAACCAAAGACTACATGGTGTTTGACAAATGTCAGAAAAGAAGAACCCGGAACCCGATATATCCCGGTATATTTCAATTAGAGTTTTCTTAAAACTGATCAAGATATTTTAAGTCTTACATTCAGTCAAAGACTACATTCAGTCATTACCTTACGAACATAAGATTGTCTCGACTGTAACATTAAACACATAATTCATTAAAATAATTACTGAACTGTTGAGGATTAAGTATGGCACGTAAAGGACAGGTATCTATTCAAGAAATATTGGAAAATGACGAAGATTTTGAAGAGTTTCTACAGAAATATTATGATAAATTGATATGTAAGTTCTCATCGCTTAACTTATTATTATTCAAAATAACGGACGATATTGATTCAAAATATGTATTCTCGTAGATACATAATAAGCGTCGGATTAGCCAATTGGTTTCTATCTCTTGCTATTAGGGCCTTTATTATCAAGGCAGTTCTGTGTTACAATTCTTTGTTTATATTATTTAGTTTATTTATATTTAATTTAGGTTAGGCAACCGTGGTGGAAAACCCGTAGACACTAGAAACTTCGTAAAAATACTCATATTTCGTCTAGTAAACACTAAAAAACAACATTCCCTTTGAGATTTTCCTACTCTTAAAAATTGATCATTGCATTTGAAAAAAAAGTTGAGACCAGAGTTCTCTTCTCCTAAGTTGCCCCGAGGCCACCAGACCTCTAAATCCGGCCCTGATTTTAATATTAGTATTAGGACCCAATGAATAAAATAACCTGGTAATTTAGATAAATGGGCTATTCCACTAGTTTAGTGCAGTGACAATTGGTAACATCCCTTTTTTTATATAACCGCGTTGGGCTACATGAATCATATATGAAATAATATCTTAAACAGGTATGGAAGTGTACTCAGGTTTCTGTGGACACTGTCTGGCGACCGGGAATGCCATTAGGAAAGGAAAACTAGAGATCGGAGGCGATCATATTGCAATGGCCAGGGTAAGGATTATTTTACTACATATATTCTTAATAGATGGAACATCAAAAAAGGGACTAAATAAAATATGATAAGCAAGTATCTTCTCACCTGCATACTCAAAATTGTTGGCATAAGTACACCCAGGACACCCGCAATCAGCCGTAGTACCTACTTACCTATTAGTACCTACGTAATCCATAATGTTTATAGACATCATAGATGATATAAGTGAGTCGCAAATGTAATAGGCGGCAAACCTATTGCTAATTGGGCACTTAATCAATTTCGGGAGACGTCAATTTTACTAGATAATTAAAAAAACACGTTTTGAGTTGCCCGTCTTGAAAACGCTTGTGGTCAACTCCAACCTCAGACCCCTAGATCACAGAAGCGACTAAACAATAAATATGTGACTTATTTTTTATAGAAGAGATTGCAAACGGGCAAGTGGATCACCAGTTAGTACTTCTTTTTAATGACTAACGTGTAGCTAACCTCGTGGCTTTTACAACTCATCTTCACCAGTCTTTGTGAGTAAGTAGAGTGCTCAGCCTGGACATCATTATTTAAATGAATTGGACTGTTCCCTACGACATTAGCAACAAGAGTTGTCATCCGGGAGACCGGATCTCCACTGGGTGCTGCGTTCTGGTTACTGGATGGGTTGATTAGAGGTGTAGTGGCTTGTTGCTCGGCAGTAGGCGCCAGACGGAAAAGAGATCTTCATCACGGAGACCACTTGTAACAGTAGTATCGTAGTATCTTGTGTAGGAATTGTGTGGGAGGCTTATGCCGTCGTTATCAGATCAGTAGGATGCGATAAAATGTGATGGGACCCTGAAGTGATCATTGCCGCTCACGAACATCCGCAATACAAGAAGTATCACACGCGTTGCCGACCTTTTATCAATGAAAGGAATGAGTATGTACGCTCTTTTCTTAAAGGTTCCCAAGTCGCATTTCGTTTTGAAATACCACCGCTAGTAATTGGTTCCATAATGCTGTTGTATCCAACTAAGGAATCTAGGATAATCATATTTTTGCAGGCTTTAGCGGACAATATCGAAACCCTAAGCAGATTTAAAGATAGAAGTGAACCTATATTTCTGTTTATAGAGGTAGGTTTGTCTTACTACATATTTGTATGTAAAATTGACTGTATCTAAAAGATGTTATAAGAGGTTAATGTTTTGATATGTGGTGTGATGATAAAAAAAAGTATCTTCATGCTCTTATCCCCAAACATTGGTGGTACACATTATGTTTTATTAGCACAACAATACACATACTACTAAAAACTCAACGTACGTTTTGCTTCGTAACCGAAGCATCATCAGGAGAATTCGACTGCACTCCACGAAGATCGACCAGTATCGTACCGTATAGTATCCGCTGCTGTATTGACGGTGGCATGACGTCAATTCTAATTTTTAGTAGTCTTATTTGACAATTAACATTCTGCATCGGCCACTGGCAACATTAAGTCATTTTAGCATGTTTGTTATCATTGGTCAGTTAGAATAATTGCAGAAAGGAAAGCTAACTCGAGCAATGTTTGGAGCTAACGGCATAGAACTTTGCCGCATCATAGAGGAAGAGCTTATGCTGATGCGAGAGGAAGTGGAGACAGGTATCCAGAGACCGATGCAGGATATAACCGAGCTGTTGCCAGAAGAAGCCGTAAGTACGAGTATATGTAAAGAGTGATCGCATGAAAAGGGTAATTAATGTAAAGGAGAAGGAAGCCAGCCAGGTTCGTGAAGTTTGGCACTAGATACTCTGTGCCGACCCTGTAAGGGACTTAGCGTAAAGATATGTATGTATATGTAATAATATGTTGAAATTTGTGCAGGATAAACTCCCATTAAACACTATAAAACAGTCATTTTGACTTTTGATCGCCTCGTCAGTCGAGTGGCTAGCGTACACGCCTAACTACACTGACCTACCGCAAAGCTCGGGTTCGATTCCCGACAGGGGCAGGCACTTGTGTGACACTTAAATGTCTGCATTTCCGGGTTTGGGTGTTTATTAAATTTCTTCAGGTATCTATTTAAGTATTTCCATGTATTAGTATCATTGACTAACACTCATAACATGAACATATAATTTGCTTACTTTGGGGTTAAATTTAATTTGAGGTACTTGTTTAGGGTATTGGCGCAATACCATTTTTACGCTCGAAAACTGTTACACGCCTTTCATTTTATAGGAAAAAATAGAAGAAGACATGAAAATAGAGGAAGAGATGCGTCAAGCAGCGGAGAGGCTGCGAGTGTTGACGACAGCGGCTCGCAAGAAACGCGTCTGCGAGCGTCTCGCCACACACGTCCGGAGACTGAACTTCATCTTGTTCTGGCCACACTGCCACAAGGCGCACTACGACTTATACGAGAAGTGGGATGCCGTAAGTAAGTAGTCTCTTTGTTACGTTTTTATGTGTAAATCACAAAATCATACAAGTATCGTCAACATCTGCGGTGTTTAAAAGCGACGTGTAGTTATCTGGTCAAAGTCGCGGGGAGTCACTGGTTACAAGCGGCTGGTGACCGAGACTTGTGGCGCTCTTTGGGGGAGGCCTATGTCCCAGCAGTGGATGTCCTCCGGCTGATAATGATGACGATGATGATGTAGTTGCCACTAGGAAATCCGTCTGCTTGTTGGTCTCATCTAATGCTTACTTGTATTTTTTTTTATATATCCTTGAATTATTGGTTAGTTAATTATTGAGCAAGCAAGAAATTAAATTTGATGTTGACATTATAAATCAAAGTGTTTAGTTCCCCAACTGTCACCGAAGTAAACTAAAGACTATATGAATACTTTCAATAGAAGTTGCATGAATACCACATGAAGGTTTTGGGGGCTGCTTCCCCCATTACAAATAAACAAAATTTAAAACAATTTGAATTGAATGTGTAATCTGTTCCCTTAAACGTATTTTATGCAAATATCAACAATAAATTTCCATTAAATTTCAAAAATGAAAATTAATAAATACAAGTGAGCAAATAATTTAGATATTACTGTGGGCGCAAAGGAGACCATGCACATAACAGAAGAAGGGGCCAAGGAAGCACTCTATATGAGTGACGTGGAGGCGAACGAGGCCTGTTTATACGCCCTCTGTAACGGAGAAGCCTTGATTGTGTTGTTCAAGATGTTCGACACGGACGACAGAGATTTTGTTTGTAAGTATCCAGACTAAATTAATTTTATTTTTTTAT
The DNA here is from genome assembly GCA_018236665.1 of Calephelis perditalis. NCBI lineage: Eukaryota > Metazoa > Arthropoda > Insecta > Lepidoptera > Riodinidae > Calephelis > Calephelis perditalis. Next base: position 11,077 of record DVZK01000009.1, on the reverse strand, counting down.
GATAATGGAAGGCAAACAAGCAGTCGGATTTCCTGATAGTAAGAAAGTCCCGCCGCCTAGAGACTCCAAAAGGTGATAATGGTGCGTTCCCAACCTGAGGCCGGGATGTTAAGCCTCGAGCAAAAGTAAGTTTACCGGAACCTCAACACGTCAACGGCAAGCATTGGACGTTATGGCGGCAGGAATAGGTATGGTTATTCCAGTACCAGAAGATATGTAACTTTAATATTGAATGTGTGAAATTTCATTTCATTTGTCATTATGAGTTATTATAATCACTTCTATATCTACTATCTTACTCTACCTGAAGTATCTTCAGAAACTTTTTTTGATTCAAAATCATTAAACTAAATTAAATGTACAGGGTAACTTTGCAAGGATCGGACAAATTTTAATATATGGGGGTAAAGACCTAAATGGTAATGCGTTTTAAATATTATTGCGAAATTGTAATATTTACTTTTATAAACAGTCATTTAAAACAGTCCGCAAAAATTCTTCACCTATTGTCTCGCTATGTCATACCTAGTACGAGTCATGTCGTCTGTGAATGCGCCTGCGGTCGGTGGGAACCAGTGTTATGCCTTGGTAACGTTATAACCATGCATTTTGTATTTCGCGTCGGATAAAATTATAAATTGTTTATTTAATCCTTAGTTGTTTCATAGATCGAAAGTGTTATCGATTCCGAATCGTTTCTTAAAATTTGAAGGGTGCTCTAGATGTAACCCTGTATGGACTCGTTGACCAACGGGTTTAGCACCTAACGCCATTGCCGAGATCCTAAACTCACGCAAGGGCTTACTCGTCCAGCCTCAGATTAGCAACGTCTCATTCCTTCCTAAGGTTAATAGGCGAAGCGGACAATTATTTGTTACCATTAGAAAACCTGTTTGTAGATGTGGTTTCCAATCTTTAACAAGCTTAGACAATAATAGCCTAATAGAGTAGGATAAATGTGGTCGAAATGAGAGCGCAGCGGAAAATTTGTTGCTCGCTCGTTGGCCGCATTTGTAACAGTGAGATCCGAGTAAGAGTGGGGACGAAAGAAATTGTTGGTGTTAAAAAAACTGCTAAACCGTTTTTCATAAAATTTGGCACACACATTGAGTGCAACTTGGATAAGCGCGTAGGATAGTTCTTATCCCGACACAATGTTCCTGTGGGACCACGCGGGCAACATCTAGTAGGTATGTACTCGTAATATATTTCAAAGGATCCTAACTATTTCTTCTCCCACTTTCGTTACTGATTCCGTTTTCGTTTCCGCCTTTTCATCTTCACCACCGCCCTCTACTTCTTCGCCCCGTACTTCTTCTCCTTCACCTGGTGGCTACCGTTCTGCAGATAGCTACAATATAATCATTATCTTGTCTGATAAATGAGAAAGAGCATGCTCTGCTGGTTCGGCCAAGAGGAAATAATGGCAGATGAAAGATTGACAAATCAGATAAACAATGAGAATATGGATATGGATATAGGTACCATGATAGACCTAGGTTGGCATTCCACAATCAAAGTGGTATTAAGAGTCTCACAAACCGGCGTTTTTATATGAAAAGTGTAATGTGGGAAAGCCCAAAAGGTCAGTAATGATCGTGACATTTGGCACTCGATTCTCTCTGTCTACTACGCAAGGGACTTGACGTGGAGATATATATGTACTTACATACATAAAGTATTCATAAAAAGAGTAGGGTAGTAATTACCTTTAATTGAAGGAGTAGCAAATGCCGGGTCAAGCAGGTTTTAGGTAGTAATATTGGCTAGTGAAGCAGAAAAAGTTCGGTTAACAGCGGTATTACGTCAAGCGTTGTACGAAGATATCCCGGTCCCCAAGGAGGACGTGCCCCCCGAGAAGCAGGTGCCGCCGGTGCCCGCGTACGAGCGGTACGCCAGCATCAGCAAGTCTGCGCGGGAAGTGCGCCGAGACCGCCATGAGGCCAAGCTGCAGAAACTGGTAAATATCACAGTTCATTTTGATAACATGATTTTTTTGAAGTGAAACTTCTTTTTAGGGGTTGGAAAAAAATGTAGTGTAACATTTTTTTCGTTACGCGTCACATGTTTCCGTTACGCGTCACATTTTTTCGTTACGCGCCATCTTTGTTCTTATCCCTACCAGGCGTGATTCGAAGTATACTTTCTCCAGCGGAGTAGGGATTGGCAATAAACATTATTTAACCAATTTCTGTAAAGTTTCTTATAGTAAATTATTTTTTAGAAAATAACTTCATAAAGAAGTTTCACTTCTTCACTTCTTACGAGTGTACGCTAGTACACGCACACATTTTTTTATTTTACTCTTTGGTCTATAAATATAATGAATGACGACATAGGCGTAGGTACGGGCAGAGGGGGCCAGCCACCCCCAGTCCCCCCAGAAGAGCAATGACATAGTATTGCAACTCCTAATAATTAACAAAAGCTATTAAAACGAGCCGTGTATGTTAAACGTACACAAGAAATTTGTTGAAAAAAGGCGAATTGGAAAAGGAGTAGGTGAGTAGTTAAAAAGTAGTTAACGCTTTTCGGCCATTCGGAGAGCTACAATACTATGTGACCGGTCTTTTAGGAGGGGACAGTTGCCTCCGTCTACCCAAACCTCTACCCAAACTACGGTTACCATAACTCGCGCTTGCCCGCTAGAAAAGTAATGTCAAAAAACTACAAATGTACAGGTATTTATTCCTAGTTCAGACCATTGAGTCCAATAACTGAACGTTTCAAGATTTTCTTAGTAATCTAAGGCTGAGCGGCTCTTGTTAAAGAGTATTTATATTCTTTGCTGAACGGCAAAATGAAGCTTCTGTCACCTTACTCTTCATCACAGATTAAGTACATTGCTGTAGAAAGCTACTTTTTACTAGTTCACATCACGATTTTAATTAAACAAAAATGCAACTTGCGTTGCGAGATCTTTACATACCGGCTGACAAAACAAAAAACACGAAGAACGCGGTATAAAATTCGGAAATAGCATAGCGTTTTTTATGAATGCGACGTAACAGGGAAAAATTACGGCGAATTTCTCTCATACGCCTACAAAAAGACGTGCAACCAACTATTTGTAAAGAGTATAAATTTATGTTCCTTACGTGCAACTCAGTTTAAAAAAGCTTTGTCAAACCTTAGATACCTACACATCGGTAGGTACTTATATATTTAACATGGGGATATTGGAACTCACATGCCCTCGGGCATGTCTGCAGAGTGCAGACTTGTCTGCTAGATCTCATATAGGTCTGTGTCAAAAATTATATTATATCTGTGTAATATTTGATTATGTAGAATCGTCATTCATCGCACGCAATCTGGCAGACGAGCTTTGCTATAAGCAGCGAGGTCCGGCGGGCATGATTGCAGACTTGGAACCATTTCACACTTAATTGATTTTCTAAGTAAATTGGTTGGTTGTGATAATTGCGTGATAATTGGTTTAAAATTACACATGTGACAAGAAATGTCTGCCCTACAACTATTGCATTATGAGACCTAATGTGTGACTTGCGTCACAAAGAATGATGATGATGGTGATGGATCTTACTGTGGGGTTATAATATTTTATTACGTTAAAGGGTACATTATTATCAATGTGTTATTAGGTAGGTACTTACTTTTCATTAAAAAGATTAATTAATAGTATGGTGATAATTATATTTCTTTTATATTATCTGTTAAATTATAATGTACCGGCAGGTTTTTAATCTGTACCGCATTTTTTTCTTTTACGTTTTACAGTCTGTGATATGTTAATGTCGTTCCTTTTCTTTGGGTATATTTGTGGTTTTATGGGGTTAAAAAGTCCTTTCAACACTAAATGGCGTCAAAATAAAGTTAATTGGAATTTATTTTTATAAGTAATATTTTATTTCTTGAGTTTTCGTGGGGCCATATTTTTTTACTAATTCCCATAAAATAATAATAGCAAGTAGCAACGGCGTCTACTCTCGCCAGAAAGTGACGTTGTAAAGAACCTTTTTAAAATGACAGCTTGATTTGGTTTGGTTTCCGCTACTGTGCTATTGTGCTATTTTCTTTAATTTTGGACGAAAATCTCAACAAAATGTCTATATCCACGGCAACAGGTAATTATTTAAAGCTTGGAATAATGCATTTAAAATGAAATAAAACCATTTCAAAATATTCGATGTCAAACATGATGGAATAGTGTTTTCGGAGTAATGCCATGGAATCCCATATGGCGGTCCATACTCCACATGATATAATGACGCTACAATTTGAAATATCATATTTGTCATACAATTTTAATCTTAAAGCTTTCGATTTTGCATAGTTTAGACCATATGTTTAAGGTTAAATATACAGTTGAACTAACTTTAGGTTACGACTATTTCATTTTTTTTTACTCTAGCGTCTCTGCTGACGCCGGATTTTGACTACTTATAAAAATCTAATGACGACTATTTCAGTGAACATATATTATAGTGAGTGTTGTGTTAGCATTTAAATGTGCGATATATTTATAAACATTGCAAGTTTCTTTTGGATACTGATTCCCATAGTTTTCTCTAAGGAGGTCAAATCTACGATTCTCAATTCTTGGCTAAAGAAGGCCAAATCTTTAAAATTATTTGAAAAACGTCATTTGTACCACTACATGTTTTAAATTATATTATTCACATTGTTATAGTTTCATCTAGTAGAATTTCATTTGCTTAAACCTTGTAACCTCTTTAAAACCAAGTAATTTGCATTAAATAAAATCACAATTAGACTACAAATATTAGTGTTATTTACTCCCTTTTCTCTAGCCTATTTTACACAATATAATCCATTAACTAGATATGTAGTTCTAAAAATCTGATTCCTTATTATCACAAGTTGATTAGATCAAGGAACACAGACTTAAGTGATACTTGATTGTTATGACTGGTCTGTGGACATATATACATACAATAGTCTAGTTTTTGTATTGAAGTTCATACATGATTTATCTTATTAGATTTCTTTGTATTTCTATGACAAAATTAGATGTTTTCAAAGCTTACAACTGTACCTAGAAAATCCAGTTCTTAAAAAGACAGATTGTCAATAACAAAACAAACAATAACAAAATCTTCAATACATGTACGGAGTGTATGTAGTGTGTGTTTTAAATGTTATATTCAAACTCTGCCAGCTTATTGATCTTAATGTTTTGCTAAGATCTTGTAGTAGATACAGGTCTTTTGATATGATTGCTCTATTTACACACAACCTTCAGACTTAAGCTAATTTGCTTATAGATAAAACAAAATATTAATAATATGAACTAATGGTGTCCTTTATATGATGTGTTTTAATAATCAAAATTATTTGTTACCATATTCAAATCTTAAATAGTCTGTCATCAATTAATTATTTCACTATTTTAGGAGAATCTGTTTTTAAGCATCGTATATAATTCCAGTGCATTAAAAGAATTAGTTTTAATTTATTTATAAGAGAGTATCTTTAATATGAGATCTCCTTAGTATGTACTATGGAGATACCTAATTTTTTAGACAGTACATATTGACATACCAATAAATATTGCGGCAGAGAAATATAATTTTAATCAGTCAGGTGCTAACTAGTAATAGAAAGTTTATTGATATAGTTTTAAACTGAAAAATAATTTTTTATTTCATATTTTCAATTTCGAACAGAAAAATATGTAATTTTTATGATATGATATTTTGCTATTTAATGTAATGATATTTTGCTTCCTTTAAGTGCTGTTTTTTTATACATGATCAATTACAAATAAATATTAATTTATTTTACTTAATTGTACTGCAACAACAAGAAATACACATTCAAACCTTCAACATGATTATAGATACTGCTACATCTTATCACAAAAAGTGATTAATGCAAAAATTTAAAACTTCAGTTTAAGAGGTTGCTTGTACTTAGTGTAATAACTATAGTGAACCAAAATACAAAGAAATAAAAATAAATTGTATTAATAACTAATATAGTTGATAAAATAAGTATAAAACATATTTTACTGATTTCTTGGTCTTTTCTGTCACTATCCCATCAGATTATTTTGGATTTAATACTGAAACTACTTTGATGAAAATTAAAATTAAAGAGCATGAGAATTTATTTAACAATTGATATTGATACATCTTCATAGACAATTTACGTTATGTTTAATATTGATAACATAATATTTTATCTGGTTTCATTTTCAGATGAACGCACAGAAGGAGATGATGATACATCACAAGGAAGCCAACCAAAAGATGATACTAGTGATTCAGAAAATGAACATGAGAATGAACCTCAAAACCAAAATGGTGGAAGTCCTGAAGTTCATGAAATCACAAGCGATGAAGAAGACTGTGTGGTGACCAATGAGGATGATACATCTAATTCAAGTTCAGGTTCAGATGTCAGTACTGAAGGATCCCAACATAGCACTAAAGAAAGAGATAAACTCGATAAAGATGAAGAAACATTAGAAAATGGTGGGGAGGAATCAGATATAGAAGAAGTAACAATTGAAGATCCATTAAATCAAGGACAGGGTAAATTAAAACCAGTAGTTGTAAATGATACAAAAAACTCAGAAGCAAATACTAAGCAGGAAAAGACAGAACAAAAAGAGGAGGTGGACGAAGGAGGAGAGCAACAAAAGGAACCAACTATGGTTATTATTGACACAAATTCAATTTTGTCAGGAAAAGGGCCAACTCCAGTTCAAAATAAGACAAATTCTAGTAATATTGACGCTCAGAATTTGTGTCAAAGTATTGCTGCTAGAGGAACAACGATTACACCCATAAGTTGCAAATCAAACAACACTAATAATTCTCGTAATAACCAAAATAATGTACCTGCTCCTCAACAGAATATTTTGCCTTCCTTAACTGATGATATGTTTGTAGTTGAAGCACCCTCTTTTATTGTTCCCTATGTTTATGAAAAACCATCTGTTAAACCATTTAGAGAGTTTGTAGATAAGTTAGGTAAGGAACTGGAAGAACTTAAAATCAAAGAAGACCAAGAAAAGTTAGAGAAAGAAAAAGCAGAGAAGGAGAAAAAAGAAAAAGAAAGACAAGAAAGAATTGCGAGAGGAGAAGAAGTAGAAGATCCAGCAGCGACAGATAAAGAAAATGAGAAGGTAGTGGAAGAAACTACAAAAGAAAAGAAGTCAGAAAAGAAACGAAAACGTAAAACAGAAGAAGATGATGATTCATGGGATGGTGAAAGCAGCAGTGGATCAGATGATGATGCTATGAGTGACGATGATACAGTTGTAATAAAAGAAAAAGATGATGCTATTGAAGAAATAAAAGATCCAATTAGTATGATTGCTAAAGGTATTGGTGGTAAATCAGATAGTTACTTTGATTGTTCCTTAGGCCAGTTTTTTATTAACATTGGATTGAATTTAGTTCAAGAATATGTACAAACAGACTTACTAAAGGTACAAAACCGAAAGCTATACAAGGAGAAAAAGGCAGGTCGAAGTACTAAAGCTACGGAGTCTGCTATAGTATCGTTGACACAAAATCTAGCTTTTAGCAAAAAGCTTAACTCACCATATGCTCTTGAACAAAAAAGATGTGAATTTTGTAGCTTCAAAACAGAATCTATGCTTGTCATGGCTCATCACTTGGAAGCTCCACACATGAAAAATAACATTTATAAATGCAATACTTGTGCATTTGAAATTCGCAGTCCTCATGATATACTATTTCACATGGAGGCAGAACATAATACAAGAGGCAGATTAGAAAGAGCCCCAGCATATCAACAGTGCCCTAGCTGTCATTTTGAAGATAACAGCAAAACAAAACTGGCACGGCATCTAATAGCATGTGCTAAGAAGTTTAAACCAGAATTTAATTTATCACCACCAGTGGAATGGGAACCACCTGCTAAAATACCCAAACTATCAAGAGCTAGAAATAATATTGTAGGTCCCTATCAAAACTTTAATAGGTCCCAAGCAGGAATGACTCCTATTGGTCGGCCACCACTTAACATAACTGGTACAGTTGTACCTAATATGCCAATACTTGGTAGACCCAGAGGCCGTCCTCCTATGGCAACTCCTGCTCGGGCACCAGTGACTGGTGTCCCTATAATACGTAGTGGAGTTATGATTATGCATAACAATCCGCCCAGTGGGACTAGTATTTCTAACTACCCAATCATCCAAAATAGTCAAGGCAATCACTCATCAGCTACACCAAAAATATCTATTACACCACTACCAAGAGCACCTCAACCCTCCTCATCAGCCCATACTGCCCAAAATCCCAAGGCTACCTTTGTTATTTGTGAAATTTGTGATGGTTATATAAAGGATTTAGAACAGTTACGGAACCACATGCAGTGGATACATAAAGTAAAGATACATCCGAAGATGATTTACAATCGTCCACCACTTAATTGTCAAAAATGCCAATTCAGATTTTTCACAGATCAAGGCTTGGAAAGGCATTTGCTTGGTTCTCATGGTCTGGTTACCAGTTCAATGCAAGAAGCAGCTAATAAGGGGAAAGATGCAGGAAGGTGTCCTGTTTGTGGCAGAGTGTATCAGTGGAAGTTGCTCAATCATGTATCCAGAGATCATAATATGACACTCAAACCAGCTCATCTCTCGTATAAATGCACTGTATGTACTGCGACATTTGGTATGTACAAGCAATTTGAAAATCATGTTTATTCTGCACACAGTGTTGTAGCTAAGCGTGTTATTGACAAGAATAAGACTTCAACACCACCTTCCAAACCTGAAACTGATCCTATGCTTAAACCTTTGAAAATAAGTGATGAGATTACTATAATACCACAACCTGCTAAATCCTCTGTGACAATTACTGCTAAGGGTAAATAACAACAATTTGAGGGAGTGTGAAACTGAGTTAGTGCCCTTTATATGTCCGACAGGCTTCGACAGTGATGCACTTCCGTGATATTGGGCAGTATTGTGTAAATAATTTTTAAGTTACGTTACTATATCAATCTTATTTAAAATATTAATGTTGAAAACAAGAAATATAATGACAGTTTCAATCAACCTAATGTGAGTGTTATTTTTAATAAACAAAACAAATAGGCTAAGCTGTAAATTTGTATTAAATAATCAATGGAGTATGTATTTTCTGACATTAATATTGTTAGAATCAACCTTTCCTGTGTAATTGTGACTTGTATGCTGTTATTTTGTTTGTATGTCACAAATATTGAAAATGCTATAATGTTGAGATCTGCATCCTCACTGTATGTTAGTGGAAGGACGAGAATAGCGCAACTTAGACGTTAGTTTTCAGTAATCATTAATAAGTAATTTATTTGCAACATGTTCTTGTATAATCAGACTTATAAATTATTGTCTATCTGATACATTACCATTTTGAAAAGAATGAACAAAGGATGTTAATTAGATGGACTTTAATCATGAATGTAAATTATACTAAGATGTTAGGTAAGATGATATTGTAGATTTAAATTTAGGTGCATAGAAGGTATTTAACTGATTCTAATTTCTTCAACCTGCCGTACCAAAAATGTTGACGTTTTTGGAATCAAACCAATAGAAAATTTCAGTCTTGTTTAGTTCTGATCTCAGGTTGGACTGGATTTGGTAAAGTTTACTAAATTGTTAAATGTACTTATAAAACTGAGAAGAATGTATTTTTTTTATTTAAATAAAAATACAAACTCAAGTATGACGATTTTTTTCTCCCAGGATTTGGTTGTTCCCATACACATATTAATACTAAAGTAAAAGAAACAAGTTTCTTTATTTTAAATATTATGAGTATTTAAATTAAAAATCAGCACTGAAATTATATTAAATGAAATGAATATGTCTTGTTTTAAATGTTCAAATCATGTTTTCTTTGTTTTAAATTTTTTATTTTGAAATGTGTCGTTAATGATTGTCTCCACCAGGACACGGGCATAGATAATGTACCAATTATTTTTGATTTCAATATAGATTAAATTGATTAAAACACTAATGCAAGTTTCTTATTTTTACTCGACTATACGCAGGGCCCGATCTTGACCTAGAGGGTCACACTAGTGCAGTGCGTTGGCGGCGAAATTTTGAAATCTGCGAAACAGCTGGATCGGGCCCTGACTATACGACTAAAAGAAATTGATATGTTTTTACTGTCAATGTATCTTTATGTTAAAGAACCATTAGTAGTATATTTACTAATTTTTGGTAATGTTTTAGAATTGATTTTAACAGCGAACATTCATTAAGATAAATTATATTCATGACTTTTCAAATTGATTGGGTTACAAAACGTACAAGTGTTAGGAACGGGCCGCAGGTCATCGGCAGTTATCGCTGTCTATTGTCTTATACTGACTTCTAAGAACTAGCGCGAATTTATTCGAAATAGCCTGATTTGTGCTAACACATGAAGCACACCTCATTTTGATCGTCTCGTTGGTCGAGGCCTGAGGGATTAGCATATGTTCATGTATGTATACGTCTAATTCCATCGAGTAACCGCATCGCTGGGGTTACATCTCGATAGGGGCAGAAATTTGTGTGATAAACATATTTTAGATGTCTGAATTTTTAGGACTGGGTGGTCATTCAATTTATGCTGTTGTGTTTATGAATTACTTACCCAAAATAAGTAATCGCTTACTTTGGGATCAGATTCAGTTTGTCCAGGGATATTTATTATTATTATTGATAAATGGAGATTCTTTAATACATGTGTGTTATAGTTTTTTCATATCTAGGCATAGCCTAAACACGAATACGAACTAACTGTGACCTTATGTATTAATTAATAGGTATACTTACTTCTACATACTTTATCAATAATAGTTGTAGGGTCTGTAGACTTAACACCTTTAAATTGATAGATTGATGTGATTGATTGATAGATGAATTAAATGACTGGTTTGATATAAAATTATATTGAGTTCAAATTTAATGATAATGTGATGCGTGCGCGGACTTGATGATGTTTTATTGAACTAAATGATTTACATTATAAAATGAAATTTGCCGACGCTGCGATATGGTTTTAATATGCATTATTGTACGGTGGCCCGTACATGCTCCCGGGCACGAGATGCCGGATGTTGTAAGATAATG
>DVZK01000008.1:0-20107 GCA_018236665.1 Calephelis perditalis | reverse complement strand
GGGCGATGGTCTTTGCCACATCCATGCGTGTTCTCTCTCGCCCTCTCCCCAAGACGGCCTCAGCGGCGGCCACTCTGAGCCTTTACCATGAGTTTACAGTAGTTAAATTCGTTAACGACTCCGTAAATTATTTGTATGACAAGATGAAGAGCGCCTCTACTGGTAAGTAAATGAACTAAATTAGATACCATAAGCGCTATAGATTTCGATACGTAAATTACCTAACGAAATATATTCTACAAAGACTAAAGTTTACCATTAATGCCATACAAAACTGTACCATAAGTTACAAAATTGACAGATAGTATAGAAAAACAGATAAATAATGGTATTTATTTTACTTCTTTTCTTCTTAAACACGTTTTGAGCAATGACAGAGCCTATAAAGATAATGCACACTAGGATGGGCCGTATCGGGTTGGCAGTGCAGTTCAATATATTTTCTTCCGTGTTTATCCGTACTTCTTTGCGCAACTGACCATCTGCCTTCCTGCTAGGCAACTCGTGAAAGGCGAGCACAGGCTTACCATCACCAGCACCGTGACATCTGACTTGATTGTAGACTTTTGCAGCAACTTACCCGGATTGGAACCACCGCTTTATCTATTCCTGCCCCCATAACGTCAGCGCTTGCCGCTGTGTTCCGGCTCGGAGAATAAGGTAGCTGGTAAACTTACTTTTGCTCAAAGCCTAATATCCCGAGCTCAAGTTAGCTTGGTGTCTGAGTGAGTGAGTTTCTTACCGTCAGGGAATCCATCTACTTGTTTCGATTATGATATCATAAAAAAGTAATAAGCCGCCTCGATTTCTTTTTTACACATAATTTTGAACACATAAATTCTCCGATACGGCCTACGTAGCCCACCTCGTACCGGTTCGTCACTGGTCAGACGAGTGTCAACCGCAAATCCAATGAGATCGCAATTGGATGGATGGAGTAAATGATTTTATTTCCTTTTTTTTCTCTTTTTATTCTGTTTCAACTAACTTTGATTTTATCGAAATGTAAATAATATGACAGATAACTAAAACTAACTTGTTAATTCGTTATTACTGATTTAATTAATTAATAAAACATAGCCAACATAAAGTGTGGGTTTATACAGATGAGGTCCATGTTTGATTTCCAGATCAGGCGAAATTGATGCAATGACTTTTTTCATATTTTTTTGGAAATACATGTATGCCCCAAGCAAAGTAAAAAAAATATTATATAATTATTTCAATATATTGGTTGTATCCGTATTTTACGTTTCTGTTTTATACAGTTTTTGTGTGACCTTATCTTCCACCAACAGACTGGGGAAGGAAAGTTCTTCGTTGGAGTTGTCCATTCGTGCAACCGCAACATACTTACAACATTCTCTGAGTAACAAAAATTCACCGATGTAATGCGACTCGGCATGTTTAAGTGTTCCCGACAAAGTCCCCGACAAGAAACGCTCCGCCTCGTCAAAAGTATGTGCTATCCTTTCGCATGAGTTGCTGTAGTAAAATTATACGCTAGAGCCTGTCTCGCTGACGTATTAACGCAGATCAAATAGATTTCGATAGTGCTTGAACCATAAGATTTACGAAGCTTAACGTAGTCACTGAAGTAAGCTCTATTGTTTTTATGGTTTATCATATTATTATGTTAGGTTGGCAAAACGTATTCAGGTAGCTAACTTCACTGTGTGTATTTTGTTTCTCTCTTATTCCATATTAAAGAACAGAGAACGAGATCGTGTGATATAAGTGTCATTTAATTGTACCAAAAGCATAAAGTTGCCGTCAACGGAGGTTACATTTAAGGTAATATTGTAACCGTATTCGTTTTTCATTAATACTGTCCATTTAAAATGATTTAGGATTTTAAGTCTTTATGTCACCATCTGACGTTTGACTTTGGTTATTGAGGGCAGAAAAGATCGAGGTTTTTAAAAAAATCAATTATTTTTACCGTATTTTATCCTATAAACAATGAGGACCAGTCCTTCACAATTTCAAATATTGGTGGAGTTCATGGAAAGGTATGTATTGTTGCTTTCGAGGTATTTAAGTTCATTAAAAGGTACAAAACTTTAGCTTTCATTAATTTGTAAGTGCTTTAAAATTCAAAAGATTTTTGAAGCTATTTTGTTAATAAAAGAGTAACTTATGTAAGTACCAAAGTAAAAATAATTTTAGGAATGGAGATCTTAGTAAGCCTTTTGAAGGTCCTCAAGGGAGAGTAACCAACATGCTGCGTTGGACACAACTAACTGACATACTAAATTCAGATGCGACAGGTGATACTAAATCAACAGATAAATGGAGAAAGGTTCGTAAATACTTAACAATAAAATAAAGAAGACTATATTGTCCATTTAATCATTTTATTTCAGTTCTATCTCTTTAATTTTGTTTATTGAATCCTTGCTTTCATTTGTTTTATTTTTATTGTGATGTTATATTTTGCTTAAAAATTGTTTCGTTACATGCCGAAAATGAAGGTTTGGAGTGATATGAAAAACAACACTAAAAGAAAAGCTGCTCGTATAAATAGAGCAGCTACTGGAACTGGTGGTGGCCCTGCTAGCTCATTGAAATTAAGTACATTGGAAGAGAGAGTGCTCAATATAATTGGCCCTCAAGCAGCAACTGGCATGAGTCAAATTGAAGAAATTGGCTTGGATCAGGTTATATTCTTTTTCAATATTTTTTTTTGTTTTTATCCATTAAACATTATTCATCATTATTATCTCTTGATTAAAATAATGTAGGAACTAAAGATGATATTTGTGAGTTGCCAACAAGAGGCTTGGTTATAAACTTAAAGGTTATTTATTGCATTAGTCTTTTTTTAAATATTTTACCCTCCAAATCCGAACGCTCTGACGGCAAACATTGTGGTTATGGTGGCAAAAATATATGAGGCAATGGTTTTAATTTAGGGAATTTGGCACGAAATTCTACGACCTTATCATGTCTGACAGTGACCAGTGACAAACAAACTGCTGTTCTTTTCTTATGAATTGCTTGTTGAAAATCAGTTGACCAACATGGCATATATAAAATATACATAAAAAATCCTTAATTATGAAGCCAGTTGTTTTATATATACTACTTTTGTTAATGGCTACAAAGTTCATTTTTCTGCTTAATTTTTATGTGATTTTTATGTGACCGCAAACAAACACACTGCTCTCCTTATGGTAAAAGACAACCATAGTTTAAAGACACCATAATATACGAGTATGTTGTAGATGCATAGCTGTCCTGTAATTGAGCCTATCGTTTAAATCTATTAACACGGGGAAAACACAAATCCCTACATAAATTCGCATCAAAACCGGGTTCGACAAACCCCTGAAACTATTAATCTGATTAAAATAATTATTTTTCTAATGCTGCAAGGGACTGTTGCGAAGCGATATGTGATTCTTGTATACGACACAGTTACGTTCAGGGGCGTATTTACCCTAGGGCTAGAAGGGCTATAGCCCGGGGCGGCAGGCCGCGAGGGGCGGCCGGTAGGCCGCCCCTGGTACATTGGTTTGGACGTTGTTTGAAAAAATACAAAAATATATTTTTAGACGTAAGCCTAGAACGCCCCTGATCCACCTTTCCACATGTTGATTTCATGTCTGAAGAAATTTGAAATTCAATTAAAATATGAAAGCCGCCCCTTGTGTTGTGCGTGGATTTCATGTTTGAAGAAATTCAATAAAATTGAAGTATGTAAGCCGCCCCTTGTTCTTTCCTCAACCGGTTGAACCGTCTATTTTTTTTCCGGCTCGGTTATTTTTATGTCTGAAGCAAGTCAGTAGCAAAAAAAAATTTTTCTATTTAGCCTAAGTCGCCCTGCGCAAGTTAATTTCTAGAAGTTCTATAATGTATTCGTCTATCTAGAAAAATAATAAAGTTTTTTTTTTGTATGTTCGGAAGATATCAATAAGTATGCAAATCTATCACAACACAACGTTCATCTAGTTTGCTATAGGCACCGGGGCGGCGAAGCAGTACAACAGTTTTTTTTTTGCGGTGGCGCGGAGCGTCCGAAGTGAAGTAAGTCTTGGAACTAATAACTATCTCGGATTGTGGTATGTTTCAATGTTAGTAGGCTCGCGTAACTCGCGTTGTTTTCGTAGAGAGAGAGAGGGGTAGAGCCGGCGGGGCGGGGTCACGCCGCGCAGGCGACGGCGCGGCGGCCGCTGCGTTCGACGGCGGTGGAGGGGTGACGACGTTTGGTTCGTTCGTACTTCACTTGTTTCAAGTTATCTCTCGTTTGCGCATCTAATTGTAAGTTTAATCCAATTCATGTCATCATGAATCCGAATAAAAAAAAACTTAGCGGCCACGCTTACAGAAAAAAAGCGTTGGAAAGAAGAAACAAAGAAGAAAAGCTTATCAAACAAACGGCAAAAATTGATTGTTTTTTAAATAAGAACAATGACGAAGTGTCAAGTTCTACAAGGTTGAATGACCTAGCAGAGATCGAGGCGAAAGAGGTTAGTAAAATGAGTTTTTTTAAAAATTAGGTATGAGTTTTTTTTAAATTAGGCTAGATTTGATATCTTTATTATAAACTCTCATTGTCAATCTTTATAGCTTTATAGGTACGAAAATAATGTAATTTACAAATGTTAATATTATCTACATTCGTTTCGTATTGGTATGGTACTGGAGAAAATATCAACATATCTGCAACAAACAGTGAGTTGGTTGTAGGTAGGTACCTTGATGAAGTAGGTAAATTGGTGACCAGCAGTTTGTTGTTAAAACGACAGACATTACTTACAAGTAAAATTGCGCGGTATCTATTCTACTAATGGGAATGATAATGAACGAACGACAAAAAATATTCTTTAATTTTCTTCAGCGCAAAGACTTCAGAGTGCGCTGAACGGCAGTAAGTGAGCTGAGCATGAAAGCGTATTTTTCGTCTTAACCATCATAGGTACCTATAAGACAAGATATAAATATAAGGCGCTCTTGGCGTGGGCTTATTGATTAATTTATTTGAGCTCACTTCTATTTGTTTTAGTTTGGTTATATTATAGACTAGCTTCCGCCCGCGACTTCGTCCGCGTGGAATAGTTACTCTGGGCTAACGCTAACTTTAATCCCCGATTTTGAAACATTCTCGCCCCGCCTTTTTATACCTTCGGCCGCGAGACGCGTCGACCGCGGCGACCGACTCTCGAACGTTCGCGACCGGCCGCACTGCGCGCTCGGCGCCTAGCTGCTAGGCCGGTCGCGAACTTTGGTGTTTCTATACCGATTTATATGATTTTTTTTTATGGAATAGTTAATAATGTTAACTTTTTTAATTAGGAATGACTGAGAGTGTTATAAACGTAAGAGTAGACCAATATAATCAGAAAGCTTCGAACTGCTAAGCTATCGGGAGTTACACGTGTTATTGTGAGTCAACCATAAAAGATAGACATATGCTGTCGTGGGATATTTTTTATATAATTTTAAGGAGAACATTTCCGTCATACATGATTTCTGTGTATCTTTAACCATTAAGGTTGCACACGCGACGGAAGCTTAAAAAATGGAGTAACTTCTCCCGTTTTCCCAACATTTCCCTTCACTGCTCTGCTCCTATTGATTGTAGCGTGATGAAAAGTATACTATAACCCGCTCAGGAGTATGAAGAATAATTGTACCAAGTTTCGTTAAAATCCGTCGAGTAGTTTTTGTTTCTATAACGGTTATACGGACAGACAGACAGACAGACAGACAAAAATTTTACTGATTGCATTTTTGGCATCAGTATCGATCCCTAATCACCCCCTGATAGTTATTTTGGAAATATATTTCATGTACAGAATTGACCTCTCTACAGATTTATTATAAGTATAGATATTTATGGTATCCGTGTGTGTGTGTTTTATTTTATTTTCGAAATTAATTTTTCACCACTTCGTGTACTGACTATGGAATAAAATAAGCATAAATTATTATATTAATGTAAAGTATTTTCTGAAGATGATAGAATGATATCGCTTCGGTTTTGTGTGGTGTGGTGGATTTGTTTTGGTTGTTTATTTTATAATTTTAATCTGTTCCGAATGTTATGGCTGTCAAAATGTTTATGGGATAAGTGACAGCTAAAATTAAAGGTGCATGTTTTCATTTTTACAAGTCTTCTACCTAGCTCGGTCTGTACCTTCGTGTCGTGTGCAGATTTATTTGTTGGTTGAATTTGAGTGAATTTTGTTGTTCATTTAGATATACGATAATCGTTTTTGTAAGGTCTTTATTGTGAAAAATGAATTATTTGTATATTATTCTTCTTTAATTAATACTTGTGTTTGTAGTCTTTGTCGTAAGCCATAATCGATCGATCATTTAAATGCCAACATTTTCACTTATGTCATGTAAATTATTAAAACTGCTGACGCTATCAATGCTGATAATGCTGTCAACATAAATATTTTGACATACAATTCGGACGGTTTAATTTAATGGGGCTATAACTAGGTTTTCATGTTATCCAGCTGGAAGGCTCACGTCACGTCAATACTAACATTATATTTTGCTTTGTTAGATAGGTTCTTGTTTATTGTGTTAGTGCATAAACATGAACTCTTTTTTGCATTTCTTGCAGATTACGGTGGAAGGGAAAAATAAATCTAATGACAATATAAAAGCATCCGATTTGACTACGCCAGATCAAGTCGCTTCTAATAGTACTAATATTATTGACAAATCTAACCCTGCTGCTACCGTGGCTTCCTGCTCAGCATCTTGCAATCCCGCATGTGATTTAATTTCAACTAGTCTGCCTGCACCTTTGCATGAAGGTTCTGCTACCGTCGATAAACAAAGTGAAATAAAGTCTTCAGCAGTCGAAAGTGATCCAGCTCTGTGGGTTGTAACTGAAGATTTAATAGATCATTTTTCAAGAAATGGATTTGAACAAAATATTGAAGGCGAAGATTTTTCTAAATCCAAGCGAAGATCCGATGATCAGTATCGCTTCTTGAACAAAAAAATATTTAAAACTAGACTCATAAACGGAGAGAAAGTTTCTCGTAATTATCTTATATATTCAAAATCGAAGGGTTCCATATTTTGCGGACCATGTCGTCTTTTCGAAAGTGAACATGGAGGTCAACTTTCTTCTGAAGTAGGTTTTTCTGATTGGAAACATGCTCACGAGAGACTTCAGGTTCATGAGTCTAGTTTGGGGCATAAACACTGTTTACTAAAAATGAAAAATCGGGGACAGGTAGAGAGCCGAGTTGATTCTCAATTATATATACAATTAGAAGATGAAAAAAAGTATTGGCGTAACGTTTTACTTCGAGTAGTTGTAGCTGTGAAACATCTAGCTACGCGTGGACTTCCTTTTCGTGGAAAGACAGATAAATTTGGATCCACAAATAATGGAAACTTTCTAATGATGTTGGAAGCTATTTCAGAGTTTGATCCATTTCTTGCCAAACATATTGAGCATTTTGGCAACCCAGGAAAGGGCAGCACCTCTTACTTATCATTTGCAACATACGAAAAAAATATTAAAATTATGGCCGACAAAGTTACCGAAACCATAATAGAGCAACTACAAAAAGCCAAATACTTTTCTTTTAGTGTTGATTCTACTCCTGACATAACCCATCAAGATCAACTTTCTTTAATTGTGCGATTTGTTCAAGATAATGCAGAACCAGCTGAACGTTTCCTTTGCTTTCTGCCAAATACTGGTCACAAAGCAGAAGACATGTTGCAAGCCATTTTGACGACTTTTGACAAACTGAATATCGATATTGCCAATTGTAGAGGTCAGTCTTATGATAATGCTAGCAACATGTCTGGGCAGTATAACGGCTTGCAGGCAAAGATTAAAGAAAAATGCCAATATGCAACATATATACCTTGCGCCGCACATTCCTTAAACTTGATCGGATCGTCAGCAGCTGAGTGTTGCCCAGAAGCTACAAAGTTTTTTGGATTACTGCAAAATCTGTACGTATTTTTTACAGGATCAACGGAACGTACAAAAATATTGCAAACATTTTTAACGGAACCTGAAAATGTAACCGTGAAAAGTTTGTCACATACGCGGTGGTCGGCAAGAGATGATGCTTGCACGAGCCTGAATAAAAATTGGGTACAAATAATTAAAGCTCTGGAAGCAATAAAAAGTAACTCTTCGCAACAAAAAGCCTTAATCAAAAATGAAGCTACAGGTTTATTGGCTCAACTGAATTGCTTAGAAACAGCGATATTATCGGAATTCTGGGGATCAGTCCTAAAACAATTTAATACCGTTTCTAAAGTTTTACAAGGTGTGGACACAAACGTTGAGGTAGTCTCCAGACTTTACGATTCCCTGATTACTTTTGTGGAAAATCAACGCGAATTATTCGATGCATTTGAAAAAGCTGGAAAAGAAAAGTGTACTGAAGATTACAAAGAGAGCCGCAAAAGGATAATAAAAAGAAAAAAACGAGACGATGAGCAACGCGAAGGAGAAGTAAATTTACAAGGACGGGACTATTTCAAAGTGAATACTTTTTTGCCAATATGCGACCAATTGTTGGCCGAGTTAAGGAGGCGTAAAACATCCTATGACGCTGTAACCGCCAAATTTGTATTTCTATCCAATTTAAGTACACTATCTGAGGCAGAAATTAAATCGAACGCATTATCACTCCAAAACTCTTATCCTACTGATCTTGCGGATGATTTAAAGGATGAATGCATACTATTAAAGAATTTTTTGCTGTCTCAGAGACAAGAAACTGAAATAAGTTTACGCGAACTAAACTTATTAATTAAGAAACATGATTTAAAAGTGGCGTTTCCGTACATTGAAATTGCGTTGCGCATATTTCTTTGTACTGCAGTAACGAATTGTAGTGCAGAAAGATCATTTTCGGTACTCAAAAGGATAAAAAATTATTTAAGATCGCGGCTTGTTGAGGAACGGCTAATTAATTTAGCAATATTAAACAAAGAAGCCGATTTGACAAATAAAATCGATTACGACGAAATAATAAATAACTTTGTTAAAAATTTTGTACACAGAAAAATAATGTAAAATATTAAAATCTATATTTTTTTGTTTTTTTTTTCATTCCTTGATGGGGCGGAAAGCTACAGGAGCCCGGGGCGCGCAATTTTAAAATACGCCCCTGGTTACGTTTATGAAGGATATGCTAGCTACAATTAAAAAAAATTACAGGAGGACCAACCAATATTGATGACCCAATTGCCGATCTCCGAGTCTACAGAAAATAGTAAGCTGCTTTTTTTATATAAGAGGGGATAAGTGAGCTGGTGAGTCACCTGAAACTAAGTGTTCACCATCAACCATATGGATCCGCCAGTTAAATTGCCCAATTTTGTGAAACAAAGTGCTCCTCTTTACTTTACATATTTTATTAATATTACAATGGCTACCACTGCGTGTTTGTTTTCTATCATAATCACCCAGGGTAAACTAGGAGAAAATGCTAGTATCTTCACGCCCATATTCCCGAAGAGGTGGGTAGGGGCACAACCAGGCACCCACGACTAGCTGAAGACACTAAGTCCTACAATGTGATAGGTGGCAAGCCTATCGCCAACCGGGCATATAAATCCAATCAACCAATCCCGAGCAACGCTTTTTTTTATTTATTAGAAAATTGGAAAAATCCAATTTTCTTTTTGTTGTTCGACCCGGGATTCGAACCCGGGACTTCATGCAATCAAGTCCAACAACTGAACCGCTAGACCACAGAGGCGTTAAATGCTTATTAGCTTTATGGTTATGTATACATCATACATATATGATTACACCGACTTCATCACGGGAGGCCTGTATCATATTTTCTCTAATCAGATCTGTTTAACATTTTTCTTTGTTAGAAATATGATAATGCAACTTTTTTTTCAGATTTTACATTGAACCTACAAGAGATCGCTGAGCAAACAATCTCACCTATAATAGAATTGAATGAAAATTCACCACCAGCCAGAGGCAATGTGTATGTTCTCGAGGGAGATGAATTTCAGGGACAGCCATCTTTTGTAGATGCCCCACTGCCAGAAGCGAGACATCCACGCACACCATTGCCTCCAACACCAAGACGCAGAAGAACTATGCGAAACAATCCACCAGGACCTCGGAGGTCTAGAAGTCGCGCACAAACTCAATCGGAATTGGCCAGAGCGGCTTTTTTCAATTCGGATTCTGAGTGGCGTGAGTTTGTGCGCGAGAATGAACGAGAAAGATTGAGGTTACGGGAAAGGGAGTTAGACCAACAAGATCGGTGGTTAGAAATATTTTCTAAATTTGTTGATGTCGCCAATAATATTACAGACATATTTAAAAAATAATTTAAAATGAATAAAAGAAATTATTATCGTCATGTTTTTATATAATATAAGAATATTAATAACAAAATGAATGCATTTTAATTTAGGCCTTTTAAAGCAATCCATACCTCGATACCGATATTATAAATGCGAAAGTTTTTCTGTCAGTCTGTCTGTTGTTTTTTTATAGCTAAACAAACAATAGTTTTTTTAGACGTGTATTGCAAATTTGACATCTCAAAATAAAAATAAAAAACAAGAATACGCTGAAGAAAGTCGTCAGTGGCAGCTAGTGAGTATATAATAAGGATAGCCTTCTAGCCAGCTGATCCCGCAATGTCCTGCCCATCAGCAAATCACGAGAGGGATGATTATCTGGAATCACTTCCGGTTGCTCATATTCTGAAAAATAATAATTTATTAGTTTTTATAAAATACACTTGAATTGAGTATTTAAAGAGAAATTAATACGTACGTTACATTACATTACTATAGAAGTTTTATCTTACGAGCGAAATAGTGTTACAGTTATAGTCATGGTTTAGAAATATACCTTCTATATGTTGCACCAAATCATCTGGTTCAGGAACATTGTATTGTAAGGCAATGTTATGCAATACACAACATGCTGAAATAATTTTAGCACACTTTTCGGGCTTGTAATGTAATGTCCTGTCTTTGCTTAAACAACGCCAACGGTTTTTAAGTCTGCCAAAAGTATTTTCTATTACAACTCGAGCTGACATATGGACCTTATTGAAATGATCTTCTGGTGTATCAGGCACTGGGTTTGAATATGGAGTCATCAACCAGGGTCTCTGGGGGTAGCCCGAATCGCCTAAAATCTCGAAGTAATCATTTGATTATAGTATAGACCAAAACTATCAATATCTACTTTAAACGAAATAAATACTTAAGATATTTAACAAGTAAAAATTCAGTGTAAGTACATACTACGTGACAAAAATGGAAAATGTAAATTTATTAAATATTTTAGTATATTATCAATTCACCTAATAACCACACAATCTCATTATTTCTGTGTAGGTGCTGCATGTAATTATTAATATGACTGTTCTCCCAAATAAATGCATCATGTGTTGCTCCACCATATTTAGCATTTAAAGACAAAATTTTAAAATCGGAGTCACATATCTGGAATATAATTTTTTATTAGCACTTTGCCATACTTATAAAAATAAATCCTAGATAGGTACGTAAATTATGGTTTCCTATTACCATTTGCACATTTAAGGAGTGGTAATGCTTCCTGCAGAAATATAAATGTTCTTGCTCTTTTGTTGGAGAAAATATTTTAAAGTGGCTCCCATCTAAACATCCTACTGTGCCAGGGATGTTATATTTACTGTAAAACCTGTAAAAACATAGGTAAGTAAGATAATTTCTACACAACAATTCATACCACAGCAACTAAGAAAAAAAAAGGGAAAGAATAAAGATATATAATATCTTTAACTTTTTACTTTTGTTTGATTATATTCCTTTCTTGTGTGGTTGTTGGAAACTTAATATATTTTTTTAAAATGGAAGGATGGTTCAGTGCAGTCGAGACTTCTTCGAGGTATATACTCACTGCTTCTTGGGACAAATGATTTGCTTCTCCAATAACTTTTTGGTAGTCTCCATGAGCAAAGAATAGCAAAGCACATAAAACCTAAAGACAAATTAAACATGATTAACACCAAGGCAAATTTACAAATATGTAGGTACTAGATTAATACACAGCTAGTAACTTACTTTTCTTTCTAATGAAACTCTTTGTGTGGACTTCAACTCAGTTTCGCTATATAACAATTCGCAAAGTTCTTCAAAAGCTCTTTTAGACAGTCTATACAGTTTAATAAATTTTTGGTCACTAACATTTATAAATTGGTTTCTAATATGAGATCTCATATTAGCTTGAAATTCCCGTTGTTCACGCCGTTTATCAGCTAATTCCGCAGCCACCAACATATCCCAAGCTAAATAAGCTCTTCCAGACATTTCCGCTTTTTAATGTAAACGAAAATATTGATACCGTAAGCCTCTCACTGCTCAAAATGCCAGTGAGTAACGTAACTATTGTCGTTGATGTATTTTTCTATAGTATCTGTCAAATTTGTTACTTGTGGTACAGTTTTGTATAGTTTAAGCGGGAAATGTGAATAATTATAGAATACATTACGTTAGGTACCTACATGTCGAAATAAAAATTAAAAAGTTACAAATAACTATAAACGTAACCCGCGGACGCCAACTTTCTCTTTTGGTAGTACTATTTATTAGGATATAATGTCATTTTGATCACACGATCTTTTTCCCTTCGCTTTGTATAGAGCCAGAAAGAGACATAATATAAACAGTGAAGTTAGCTACAAAAATACGTTTTGCCAACTTAAAAGAATAATTAAAAAATATATACAATAGAGCTATCGTTAGCTACTACGTAAAACTCCGTAAACCTCATGGCAGAAGTGCTATCGAAAACTATTTGATCTGCGTTAATACGCTAGCGAGATAGGCGCTAACGAGTTATTTTACTATAGTAACTCATGGTAAAGGCTCAGAACCTTAAATAAAAAAAAATATGACAGACGATATCGATGTCATCTGTCAAACGTTTGTCATCTGGTTTTCCTAGAGAAGTGCTTATTTTGAGGTTACCGGTTACATCTCGATTTATCTAACATTTGGAGTGGTTTTTTGGTAAGTTGTTTTTTGTATTTTATGATTTGATTATTATATTTGTTGGTATGAGTAATATTTTCGCGTAATATTGAATATATTTCATAGAATTTTAAAAATTCATGTCGGCAATATGCATGCCGCTATCTGTATGAGGCATATTGCATGATGGCAAAATGTTTGCCAGTACTGGTACGTACTACTATTAGTAGTGAACTAAGTTTTTGAATATAAAATTATATTATATAAAAAATAAATATATTATAATTATATTACCTTATACATATTGTCTGTTTTTATAGAAAAATGAAAATTCTGAGACCTGATGAAATAAAAGCAGCTTTAGAGGACTTATTTGGTTTTACTGACGGATATGAATCTGAAGATAGAGAGGAAAATTCTGATGTTGAAGATTTGGCTACTATTCTGTCTTCAAATAAGAGCTATGAGCCAATAAATGATAGGATTTTTCCAGAGCTAAGCCCTCGTCCAGAATCACCAGTTCAGCAACTATTATCACCTCAACCAGGGTCTTCAAATGAAAAGACTGTCCAGCCACCTGTACAAGTTGTGGATTTGTCGGATAGTGAAGACTCTAATGAATCTGATGAAGGCGAAGAATCGTGGAAAAAAGTAGCCCGGCCACAGGAACCTGTAGTTTTCCTTTTTGATTCGTCTGTTTTAGAACCAGTACGTAATATAGCGAACAGGACGAGGCCACTTCTATTTTTTGAAATGTTTTTTGACACAGAAGCTATTGCCATGATTGTAGACCAAACAAACCTATATGCATCTCAATGTCAAGATCAGAATTGGGAACCGGTGTCGGCAGCGGAAATAAAAGCATTGCTGGGGTTGCTAATTCAAATGGGTATCCACAAACTGCCCTGCATAGAAGACTATTGGTCCAGTTACCCATTGCTGCATGTCATTGAGATTGCCGAGACAATGACTTTGAAAAGATTTCAAAAAATTATGAAATATTTACATCTCAATGATAATTCCAAAATGCCAAACAGAACTGATGATAACCATGACAAATTATATAAAATACGACCACTTCTTGAACACATAAATATGAAATGCCAAATGAATGCCAAAAACACACATTCTCAGTCGATTGATGAATGCATGATTAAATTCAAAGGAAGGTCGACTCTCAAGCAATATATGCCAATGAAACCTGTAAAACGAGGTTTCAAAGTTTGGGCTAGGGCCGATAGCCTCACTGGCTATTTGTATCAGTTTCAAGTTTAAACTGGGAATACAGAAAATGTAGAATCAGGATTAGGCAGCAATGTTGTGATGAAACTATGCCAGTCACTCATAAATAGGCGGGTCTACACAGAGTGAGCAGCCTCGCGAGGAATTTGCCGCGCGAGGCCGCTCGGTCTATGTAGACGTGCCTCGGCCGAGGAAATCGCGTGTACCGCCGCGGGCGATCGACCGAGCGGCCGAGCAACCGAGTGTCGGCTTTTTGTTTCGTGCCTCGCTCGAGCTTAATAATTATGGATAAAGATCAGTGTTTGAAATTAATATCACTCTATGGTGTAAACACCTGGCTATGGAATGCAAGTGATCCTAATTATACAAATAGAGGGCTTAGAGAAGATGCCTGGTTAAATATTAGCCGCGAGATGAATATCCCGGTTCGTGATATAAAAAAGAAGATGGAGTCATTGATGGGATCCTACCGGCGGGAAAAATCACGAGAAAAGAAAAGTCGTTTGACAGGATCAGGTAAGATGTATATATTTATTAATTGCTTTCACATTTACTACTAAGAACTATTATCTACTATTATAAAAACTTGTCACTTTTATCTTCCAGGTCGTGATGACGTTTATAAATCCAGCTGGTTTGCATATAATGCCTTTGCATTTATGTCTGATAGGAACGAGCCAGGTACCACGCGGGATACTATGGAAAATGTAAGTACATATAATATTTCTTATTGATAGTTATCTTGCCATGAAACAGTTCCATTCGTAATAAAATGTCTTGCTAGGTGGTCACGTACCTCTTTAGCATTATTTGCTCCCCGTCGTGGTATTTGTTGAATTGGTAATAATGATGTTGGTTCTGATTCATTTCGCCAACTACCTTCTACCATTTCCCCGTCATTTCCCACCGCATCAAAAAAGCCAGGAGCTGCAAAGCTATTAGAGGATGTTCTCCGTAAATAGTTATACAATTGAATTGATGCTAAGACCACTTTTGTTGCTTGTTCCGGTTCCAATAACATTGGTTTACGCAAAACTCTATAAACAGAACTTAACACTCCGAAAGCGTTTTCTACAACTCTTCGTGCTCTGGAGAGTCTATAATTAAAAATTCTTTCCTTTGAACCTCTTTCTGGATTGCCCTCGTAAGGTCTCATGGTGTATTCATTCAGCTGAAAAGCTTTGTCACCTAATATATAAAATGGTACTTTGGTAGAGTACGGTATTTGCAAAATTGTGGGTGATGGGATGTTAAGTTCTCTTTTTTCAAGTTTTTGATATAATTTTGTATTTTTAAAGACACCTCCATCAGAAATCCGTCCTTTACTCCCAACATTTACATATAAAAAGTTGTAATTTTCATCTACTAAGGCGAACAAAACTATACTTGAAAATGATTTATAATTATCATAGTCATTGCCACTGTTTATGGGAGACTGTAAAACAACATGCTTGCCATCCATCGCTGCTACAGCATGTGGGAAATTCCATTTATTTAGGAAACCGTTTGAAATTGCGAGCCACTCTTTTTCTGTAGCCGGCACCTAAAATTGATATAAAAAAGTATATATTATATTACAGAATGAAACCGATACTAACGATGAAACAGTAAGCGCAACTCAACTCGCTCAAGACCCTTCACCTGACAACGACAATATTCAAGTTATGGAAAATCAGCAACAACAAGATGACACCAATAACACACAATTTAGAGTTGGAACACAAGACCAGAGATCCAGAAAACGAAGCAAAAAAAGACCTGCGAAAGACACAGACGATTTATCGGACGAAACTCTTTCCGAAGCTTTCAGGATTCTCCAGCAGTGCGCAGAACCACAGCCAGCCCCACAGCCGCCTTGTGACTCGTATTCGGCATTTGGACAATACATAGCCAACGAATTGAGAAACTATGACCCAGTAACTCTGGCGTATGTAAAAAAAGATATATGCGCAATAATATTTCAAGCCAACACAGGAGCTTATCAACAATATGGCTATTATACACAGAACTATGCTAGGTCTATGCAACGTCCTAGCAGTCATGCTTCATCTTACACCGATCCGATGTCTCCCTCACCACTACCTCCTCAACCAGCAATTACCTCCTTTCCGATGACTTCTCCAATTCAATCAGATTTCACTTCCCCCTTCCCCTCCAATGACTTCTCAAAATCCATCAGAGATTCCTCCTCCCCCTCTGCCTCCTAAATATACTAAAACATAATGCGAGCGACACGTTGAAATTAATTTCACTTTTCTTTCTTTTTCTTTTTTTGTTATTTGTGTGCAGTTACCGTGAAAGTTATAATTAAAGTGATTGGACTAAATTGAATAGATATTGTTTTTCTTTCACTTACCTTTACATAATCCTTTAAATGTTCGATGATGGCATCACAAACTTCAGGAACAATCTTCGATATAGATTGTTTCGAAATGCGAAAGAGATACTGCAAACTGGTATAAGAATCTCCTGTCGCTAAGAACCGTAATGTTAAAAGTAGCTTTTCTCTCACGGTTATCGCTCGACGCCAGTTCGTATCATTTCTCCGAAGTTTGCTTTGCAAGTTTGAACACAATAGATCCAACTCCTCTGCATTAATGCGTGCAAAATTTTTCTCCACTCCATCATTAATCAATTCTTGGTACAGTTCGTTTCCATAACATTTGTTTCCATTATATAATCTGTTTTTGTATAATGTCTGGATCCAATATTGTCTTCGTTTAAGTTTTTTTTTGTCTTCTCTTTTTTATAATCCTATTTATAAGTATAAAAGCAACAGCTGCCACCGCAACACGTACGTGTCTTAACTCTCAACTGAACGAACGAACAAATGGCTCGGGCTTGCCGCGCGCAGCAGCCTCGCGATGATACCGAGGCTGCCGCGCTCGTTCGGGGACAGTTTCCTCGCGCGGCAAATGCCTCGCGAGGCTGCGCGCTCTGTGTGGACACGCCTAATGAAAACTATATGGGTCATATTGCTTTTGACAACTTTTTTCCAGTCCAACTCTACTACAAAACTTGTATGATAATGGTATATATGCCACTGCCATAGTCCGAAATGATCGCCAAGATATGCCACTACTAGTGAAAAAGCCCAAAGTGACTGGTAACAAAAAAACTGATGAAAGAATAACAAAGGCTGTGAAAGATGCAAACCAAAAAACAAAAATGCTGAAAAGAGGAGAATGGAAATGGAGAGTGAAAGAAAATGTCTGGTTTGTTATTTGGAAAGATAACAAATTGGTAAGTGTTTTGAGCACTGCATTTCATCCGAAGCAGAAGACATCATGTGGAAGAACTCAAAATGATGGCTCTAAAAAGCATTTGCTTGTCCACTGTCAATTTTAGAATATACAAAACGTATGGGTGGCGTAGACCGCTTTGACCAAAAAAGGACCCCATATGCTATTGGAAGGAAGAGCTCGAAATGGTGGAAACGCATATTTTATTTCCTCGTTGACACCGCTATAACAAATGCATATATTTTATATGTCTCAAACAAAAGAAACCACTCGACGATGACACAAAAAGAATTTCGGCTGACGTTGTCACGAGAACTAGTTGCCAATACAACATTTCGCAAACGGTCTTTTGCCTCCATGCCGAAGTTCGCTTCTAAAACAAGCAAGTCTGCACAGTCACAGTCGAGTACATCTAGGCAAAAGAATGTGTTTGGCGTGCCGGAAGAAATTCGGTTTGCTGAAGTGGGTCAACATTGGCCAGTAGAAATTGCCACATACAGAAGATGTCGTTTGTGTAGCAATGCACAAAACAATCTCCGTTCCAAGATACAGTGTGATAAATGTCTGGTACCATTGTGTGCCGTACCGCTTCAAAAATTACCATCAAACAGACAAATAAGCACTGCTTATATTTAAAAATTTTGAGCTCTAGACTGATGGTGGCATATATGTTGCCATCATGTTTCTTTATATATTCCAAAAAGATAAAAATATAAACTATACTTTAAAAAACAAATAAAAACATATGATAAATATATAAAGGTTTTATTTCAGTATAAATGTTCGCATATCCTCTACCAGTGAAAGGGTTAAAGCTTGTCCCACAATGTATAAGATGCCAGGTCTATGGCCACACGTAAATATACTGTGCCATAGAGGCAAGATGTGTAAAATGTACTGCTAAACATCTAACTATAGATTTTCAGAAAGGTAAAGACGAAAAACCAAAATGTATACATTGTGGTGAACCCCACCCGGCTAACTACAGAGGATGCGTAGTTGCAAAAGAAGTGCAAAAAGTTGAAAATAAAATCCTGAAAAAGCCTTTTACACTAAAAAGACAACCAGATAACTAGATAAGCAGCAGACAAAAACTACGCAAATACACGGAGCGCATGAACTCATTGACTCGATGAAATCTTAGCTATCGTTTTTATAAACAATTTGGGGATTTCGATTTTTACTATTTCCTACATAAATATGATCAGTATTCGATACTGTGTACACGAATTTTTATTTGTGCTATTAAAAATTAATGGTAAATTAGGTACTTTAAAATTGATACCGTTTTGTTAAAACGTCTGTATTTGTGATAGCGGTTTATTAGTTGGCCCCTTTACAAGCTTTAATTCTATTTCCGCGTGCTGACAAAGGCTGCGGTGTTAAATTTTCTCTCCATTTCCAAACTTGTCGCATGTAGAATGTACTGATGAGGATATCCATACCTACAGTCAACATTTAAGTGCCCAGCACGATGACTTCAAAACCAGGTTGGAAAATACGCTGACGATGGATATACCACCATGGATGTAAAAGGAAGTGGCCAATGTTGTATTACAAGAGGATCTACTCGAGCTGAGCACCAATGAGGAGCTGAGGGTGAAATTTAGACTACCAAGAAAATAGATAGAAAAGGCTACCAAACATTTTGGCTGCAGGCTGCGGGAAATCGCAACAATTTTTTTTAAAGCTTTTTCCTCGTCCTATATTGTCAAAAATAGTTTTTGTGCCGTTTCAAACCTCTTAACAAAAAAAGGAGCAAATTAAACATCACAGAGCGGGGGGATTGATCGCTTGCTGACACTTCATTAAATACACCCTTCCCATTATTTAAAATGATGACCTGAACCTATGTTATTTTTTTTTCTTGTAATTCTATTCTTTTAATAAAGTGTAAGTAAATTTAAATGAAGTGTTATATACTGCACCCATTATTCGTTTTTATTTTACTTATCAGAATACAGGGACATAACTCAGAAGCGACACATTTTTTAATGTTTTGGCGACTTTAAGAATGTGGTAGACATGTAAGAGCAGGAGGTCCACCGAAACCAGTGAAATTTTGGAAGTGGTGGTGGAAGAAAAATAAGTTTGGGAACTAGGTCTATAGACTAAGGAGAAAAAAAAATGAGCACAGTCCATGTATAAAGAAGTGCGCTGAATGATTGGGCAGCATGGTACCAACATGCTTCAACTGTTCCAGCGCTAGGCTCGAAAAGGTGGACCACAACGCCTTTAGCAATTAGTGCCCCATCAGAAAAAAATGGGAGTCTCTAGCACGAGATACCATAGATTACTGCTGAGGTCATCCAGGGCACGTGATATATAGCAATATTATAAACATGATCATATTTATATAAACATCAACACAAATTTACACAGTTGCCCACAGATACACAGACACACATACAGACACAGGAAAACAAATGGTTACCAAATTCATTACAACTTGGCCCATTATCTACACAAACCATGGAACTAAAGAACTAATACACACAACGAACACTTTTACATACTACAAAATAGCCAAAACTACATAGGTACATAAATATACTCAGCATCATATAATTGTATATGGTTACCGAGTATATTAGCAAGCCAAATTATTCAAACCAATTACAATATCAATTTATTAATTACTCGTATTAAATTATTTATTTTTAAACAAATAT
>DVZK01000007.1:0-20907 GCA_018236665.1 Calephelis perditalis | reverse complement strand
TTTTTGATAATTTAAATAATATTTGTTTCTACTTAGTAAACTTTTTGCATACAACAGAAAAAAAAAAAGAAGGAAAGGAAACGTTTATTGGCAGACTAAAACTTACCACATGCAGACTACTTCGTGGTAGTATATTTTGATATTATTACTTATTATGAAATATCTGTAAACAAAAACACAAATCCCGTAATTCCGCAATATTGCTTTCATTTTATTTTCAAACTAAATCCTAAAAAATAATTAGTACCTAATTCGACTGACTGAAATCGATATATTACGACTTTTTGGTTAATAATATCGCCTCTGTGGTCTAGCGGTTCAGTTGTTGGACTTGGACGGCATGAGGTCCCGGGTTTGAATCCCGGGTCGGGCAACAAAAAGAAAATTGGGTTTTTCCAATTTTATATTTAAAAAATGTTGATCTGGATTGGAAATGTGCCCAGTTGGCAAAAGGCTTGCCGAATAATCCCGAGCAATATTTTTTTTATTAGAAAATTGGAAAAACCCAACCTGGGATTCGAACCCGGGACTTCATGCAGTCAAGTCCAACAACTGAACCGCTACACCACAGAGGCTCCATGACGAAGAGAGATGTTTATTTTACTTTGTTGTATGCTCTCTTGGTGATTAAAACTTGTCCACTTTATTCTATTACTGTTTTCTAGATTCAGTTTTGATTGTGACTAATCTCACCTTTATAAATTGCGTTTAAATAAGGTATAATAAAAAATCTTTTTCTTTTCAAGTAACATTATGATTTGCGATATAAAAATTGTTTTCTATATGTAAATACTCTACTGCAAACGTGTATTTTTGCGATAACGCCTCTGAGGCAATTACCTACATAAACATATGAACGTAAACCGAAAACATACGAGACGCAATTGGTCTGATAATGATAATATCAAACTTATATCGTGGTTTTGGCGCCATCGAGTGAAAAGATGGTCGAAGTTTTCTCATAATTATTGAATTTCGTGTTTATATTGAGTGAAATTAGTTATGTTGATGACATTTTGTACAATTTTGTTCAGTGAATGTGCACAAATGAAATAATTATGAAGAAATTAGCGCATCGTGTATTTCCTCGTTGCCGCCAAATCTCATTACATGAGCTTGAGTAATGAGGCCACCGCTTTACCCAAGAGCCTGACATGACTTATGACAGATGACTAATTATAATTGATTAAAATTGATATAAAATTTGATGCAAATTTCTACTTGACGAATGGCAAAAGAAGTGAGAGAGATAAATTGAAACGGATACGAAGTCGCAGGCAAAAGCTATCTTTTTATAATTCGACATTCCATTTTACATCCGCTCAACTAAAATGTCTTATGAGCGCTTGAGTAATTGGCTATTTACGCAATAATAGTGTTATAGAAATGTGTTTGATTTACTTATGCGGTCAAATTAAGAAATTTGTTCTAAATAACTAGTCCACTTAGTCACGAACTCTGTACCCCATTATACTGTTTATGGATATTGGAATCCAACTACCGCTAAATCTAAACTTCTCAATGAATACTTAATGTCATAATTTAAATCTGTGGTCTGGACAGGCGTCGGACTTAACTTTTTGTCGGGCAACGAAAAAAATGTATGAATATTCCCAATTTTCTATTAAAAAAATAACGTTACCAGGGGTTGGAAATGGGCCCGTTTGGCGATAGGTGGCACTATCACATTGTGGGACTTAGTGTCTTCGGCTAGTCGTGGGTTTGATTGTGCCGCTGCCTACCCCTTCTGGGATATGGGTGAAAAGACACCTTTTTTTCTTTTTTTAGATATGTTTTATTTGTTTTATAAAAAAATATCCCTGGACAAGTTACACAAATTGAACTTAACCCCAAAGTAAGCAAATTATATGCTTGTGGTATGGTGTTAGTAAACGATACTAATACCTAGAAATACGTAAATAGATAGCGTAATAAATTTAATAAACACCCAGACCCGGAAATGCAGACATCTAAATGTTCATCACGCAAATGCCTGCCCCCGTCGGGAACCGAACACGGGTCACGCGGTTGGTCAGTAGAGCCCCTTGACTAACGAGGCGGTCAGAATTTCGAACTAAGAGTAAACAGTCTCTGCTGACCTTGAAGTTTATGATTCGAAAATAGGATTTGCACAGTTTTAAATACGGGATAATCGATGGCCCGAAATCGACCCAAAACCCGTTCAGAATATAAAAAAGATGATAGGTATAACGAAGTTTCAAGTTTAAAAATCATAAGATTAATGCATATTGTTTGCTTTTGTATTTAAACTATATTTCTAAAAACAAAAAGGACAGTAGAAAAGTTTTTCTAAAAGATAAGGTTTTTATCTACAATACATTGTTAAAGTTTAATTAAATTAATAAAACTTCATAACCTTGAAATTTGTAGACAATGAAAATTCAAACTGATTACAAAGTCATTCATTTCATTTTAGATATTCAAAGACTATTCATATTTTGACAAAAAGCGACGACATACGTAATTCAATCCTGCTACATATTATTATTTTAGTATTTTTAATACAACAAAAAAAGTGATTTCAGGAGAAACATAGTTAGTTTTTGTTTACAATGTTCGAATTTTAATGCTTAATTATTTATCACACTCTTTCTTTTTGTGAACAAAAAGCAGTTAAAATAGTACCTAAGAAGGTACCATTACAATAAAAATTGAGTCATTTATCAGTAACATAATACAGAAATATTCGATCATAAATCTAAATGTCACAACGTAAATTAACTAAAACTTTTCCGGTAGGAAATGATTTGGAAAAATTTTCTGCACCGATAAAATGATTTATATCTCTATCTAACCTAAGCTTTAACATACAAACAATACATGCAAATCATCTTGTTGTAAAATAAGACATTAAGTTACCACATCTAGCCATAATAGTGACATAATATTACCAAACGGAAAGTTATAGAAATGATATTGCTGTTTTTATAGTGCTAAGTGTGAAGTTCAAGAATAAGCTGGATTTCAGAAGAATCTTTCCAAATTCAAAGATTCCTAACATACGTATTTTTTTTGTTCTCCATAATACAAAATAAGTCGGAATTGAAATTGTTTCAGCAGATAAAAATCGCCAACATAATCATTATTTTTCGTTTCATCCTTTCTTTTTTGAACTTATGTATAACGTTGAAATTTTGAATATAGCAGTTCAGTTGATAAGAACATCGATAAACATCGAAGATCGTAAGCTCATATCGTTAAAATCATATCTTTCTCAAAAACGTTGGCCTAATCGCCTAAGATTTTCGTCGAGATAAAAAATAAAAAAGAATGTCAATTGTCACTTACGATAAGGAGGTATTTGTTCATGTTGACGGAAGGGGTATTTCACTGTCACAGAATCACTGGTATGCTCACGCGCACTGCGCTGACCGTACGGCTGCGTCCGACTGACGTACTGGATAACAGCCGGTCTGGAAATCAAACGGTGGTGGAACAATTACCGCACTTGCCGCACCATACAGCTACCATCACGTGCTTGATGAAAATACGTATGGAAACCGTTTCACTTGACCTTGAATAAGCTATTTTAATTATGTTCTATTTTCTTTACGTACTGGCTTTGTTGGGGCGACGAATGATCGTGTCTGAAGTCGCTTCAGAAGTGAGATCTAGTTATATAGGCCAGAACTCGACCTCCGCATTCAACTTTTTCATGCGTTTTACCCTGCGCTTTTTTATTGCTTATTTATACCCTTATACCGTGAGGACAATTGTTAGTTTATTATGACAATGGTTAATAATTCATTTGTGTCAACGGTATTAGGGCAGGTTGGAATCTATAAAAATACTATTAATCATACTTTAGGTAAGCATCCTAGCGTGACATTACCGTTTTTTTTTTAATTTGTTACCAACAGGAAATCCATCTGCTTATTTGCCTTCCAATATCATAAAAGACTAAGGGTTCACTGCCTTATTATTCTCCTATTCTCTTATTTGGTGTATCCAATGGTGGATCTATAGGCTTACATGTCTTGTTCCACAGAATGTAGTTTCGTTTTTGAATAAAACTCCTTCGCCAAAATATTCGCATGGATGTAAAAACCGCTATTTATTTCGCAAAAAAATCTTTGCATCAAACTGTTTGAAACAAGAGGCCACCCAAGTATCATTAAATTTCGAAACATTTGCAGGGAAAAAGTTCCAGACATTGTTCTTTTTGTATGATCAGTTTTCGTATAAAAGTCGTAGTAAAAAAAACAAGTAGTACGCTATTACGGAAAGCGTACGAATCTATAATTTAGAGAGAAGGCAATAAATCCTGAACCTTTACGTATTTCGAATGTGTAGGTAACCAAGAAGGAGTCATTAAATGTTATTAATATACAAGACTGTGTGTAGGGTGACCATATTTGCCTTAAGATATTGAAGACAAAAGAAAATAATGTAGTTTGGCTTGTAATGTAGTATCTACATTTTTAGTGTAGGAATATTTTAATAATGTCATATCCATTGCCCACTGGTTCCTTACTTTCGATAGCGTTGTAATACTTGGAACATGTAAAATAAAATTTTATTTGACTGATACAAGTTATAACTGCCAACGCAACATATTGTATCTTTTAGATGTCCCTTTAGAGGTCAATATAACGTCAGACCTCTGCCTTTTTTACATTACAACAGACTACAACTACAAAGATTACAAATTATGTTTATGGTAGTAAACCCGCTTGTGGAATAATTTATACCCATTCATTATAAATTGTACCACTGACTATTACCAACTTGTTGATTGTTAGCCTTCAATCGATAAATCATGTTTATTTGCTTCTAGTCTACGATTTTAGACCAAATCGCTCGAATGTTATCAGAAAGAGCTAAGAATGTAGGAAATCGGCGTGTTTATATCAAAAGAGTAATGAATATGGAGGAATCTGCACAAGTCTGTAGTCGCTTACCACAAGCAGATGCTGTAACACGGCCGGGTCGTCCGGGAATGGGGGTGGCCCTTACCTATTCCTGCCATCGGAAAGAGGGTAGCAAGGAGAATTTCACAATTGGTTTAATACCTCGGCCACAAACATAACATCTAAGGTGTCAATAGGCCACATTCATCTCGTTATATTACGAGAGCTGTGTGCTTGTTGGCTAACTTATCACATAACAATTTAAACGTAGTAAGCTTATAAGAAACGAAAATCGAATGGTTAGGGAATAATTTAGCACGAATTGTTTTAATTATTATCAGTACGAAAGTACTATCATTTATGCGGTAGAATGCAATATTAATTTATTGCGCTATCATACACAAACATGACAACACGAACATTCGCACAAGCGCCCTGCGCCGTCTAAATGAAACAGCAGGCGCAGGCATACATTTTCGCCGCGCCGTAGAAAGAGAGGGGGATACTTCCTCTCCTACGCCGCGCCGGCTGTTTACTCTCCATCCGTGCTACGAATTTTCTATCAGGTCACGTGTCCTGACGCGATTTTAGCAGTTTCTACCATTCCAAAAAATGTGCAATGCCGCTAAAGAAGTTTTCTTTTCAAAACACATAAAATCGATATTTGAAACCTTATTTAGAGTTGGCTAACACACTGTGAACAAGCACTGTGCTTGATCACTCGGTGAATGACGTACCGATTTCGATGATGTTTTTTAGGAAAGAGGTGGTGCATATAATTTTTATCATAATCTGACTACTGGTTTTTAAATTATTCCTTATGCATACTTTTTTCACGACTCTCCATTAGTAGTCTATTGGGGTCGTATACCTGTTTTTCCTATGACAAAAAAAACGATAATTTCATATTTGCAGACAGTCTCGTGAGGACAACATACACGTCTCACTCGGGTTGGGTGCAGTCAGTCCGTTGGTCCACCACTCGGGACACCCTCTTCCTCTCCGCCGGGTACGACGGACAGGTCAAGCTTTGGGAGACACGGAGGTATTTGTTTAATATTATTACTTATTTATGTATA
Source organism: Calephelis perditalis (assembly GCA_018236665.1). Taxonomy (NCBI): domain Eukaryota; kingdom Metazoa; phylum Arthropoda; class Insecta; order Lepidoptera; family Riodinidae; genus Calephelis; species Calephelis perditalis. Next base: position 14,957 of record DVZK01000007.1, on the reverse strand, counting down.
AGTGTCTAACACTCAATTGTACCTATATATTCTACTGTAGCTGTGAGCAAATATTTTAATATTGCCCTTCGACTAACGAGGCGGTCGGTCGGTCGGTCAGTCGTATATAGCTTTTATAAAAATAATATGTTTGTTGCAGTCCTCGAACACCTCTATACGACTTGAGCGGACACGAAGACAAGGTGCTATGCTGCGATTGGTCAAATCCTGCTCTACTGATAAGTGGCTCTTGTGATAACACCCTAAGGATATTCAAAGCGAAACATAATGTGAGCAACGGATGAGTTTGTGCAGTAAGGTAGCCTTTCAGAGTTTAATAAAGTTATGTTTATTGTAACTGTTGTTTTATGTCAGGAACTATTAGTAACTTATCTCCTTTGTTTATTTAAGACTTGAGCAGTAGTTAGAGTAGTAGTAGTAGTTTGGAGGGTAAGGTAGCCGGTGAACTTACTTTTGCTTGAGACCCAACATCCCAGCCTTAGGTTGGCAACGCACCGTTACCACCTTTGGTGGTAAATTGAATTTCTTAACATCAGGAAATCCGTCTGCTTGTTTGCCTTCCAATATCATTAAAAAAATGGCATTAAGTTTGCATTTTTTTCACAAATTATGTTTAAAAAAAAAAACAAATAGTTATAGAAAACTTAATCGATACTTTATATAAAGTTATTATGCTGAAATTAAGAAATTATTTCATTTTGGTGTTGCGACGTGACGATTCTATCGCCCATTGGTGTTCGGCTTCTGGATGTGACGATTTAACACCAGTCTTCGAGACTTAGATGTCTTTGAAATGGTTGGCTTAACGGTGCCGTCAGTATTACACGTATGTAGTATGTATACGTTTTTGAACCTAATGTATAAATAAGGCTCTAGTATAAAATCTATCCTATAAATAACATTGCTCCTTTAAAATTATCGGTGTCGATAGGTATAGGTGGTAATATCTCATTATCAGGAAAATCGTCTGCATTTTCTAAGCCATGTTAGTGGTTCCGAATTAGTGGTACACGGGTTTCATATTTAAAATTAAAATCAACGCTAAAGTTTTGAACTTAACACAGTTGGTAGCAGCAGATCACTTTATCATGAAGTTTTCACGCTCTCGGATTGTAAAATGTAAATATTAATTTGATAATACAACGATATACGGAGAACGAACGCGTTAACTGTCAAATGAACAATTGATATAAATAAATAAATATTCCTGGACAAGTTACACAAATTGAATGTAACCTCAAAGTAAGCAAATTATATGCTTGTGTCATGGGTGTTAGTCAACGATACTAATACATAGAAATACTTAAATAGATACAAGAATAAATTTAATAAACACCCAGCTTCGGAAATGCAGACATCTAAGTGTTCTTCACACAAATGCCTGCCCCCGTCGGGAATCGAACCTAAGCCTCGCGATTGGTCAGTGTAGTTAGGCGTGTACGCTAGCCACTCGACCAACTAGGCGGTTAAGAGGAGGATATCTTACGGAAACCGTCTAAAAACGACTGACAGTTTCCTTATTATTAAAAAAAGCACCATTTTTATCTCTTCATATCATGTTTTATCAATAACTAAAGTACAAACGACTTGCATCTAAATTTCAATTTCGAAAACACTATTTGGTATTCAAATCGAGCGATAACGAAACGCATGTTTCGATTAGACAATTCTAACACACGAAAACTTCATGGTAGTTATAACCGTTGAATTTTATAGTTGTTTAGGAATTGAAAAAAGTAACAGGCATAGGTTTACCATCATTAGCACCGTGACATCTGACTAGACGGTAGACTAGTCTCGCAGCGACTCGCCCGGATTGGTACCACCGCTTTACCTATTCCTGCCGTCATATCGTCAGCGCTTGCCGTTGACGTGTTCCGGTTTGGAGGCTAAGGTAGCCTTTAAACTTACTTTAGTTCGAGGCTCACTATACCGGCCTAAGATTGGCAACGCACCATTTCCATCATTGGTGTCTCTAGGCGGCGTGAATTACTTGCCATCAAGAAATCCGTTTACTTGTTTGCCTTGTAATATTATAAAAAAAGGGCAAACGTCAGTTTATGGTATTAGCATGGGTTTATAAATAACTATAAGCTCTGTCTTTTTTAAATTAGTAAGTAGATAAAGCTAATTCGGAACCACCAAGACGGAAGATAGTAAGGCCACAAACTGGATCTCAGCGATTTGTGGGGCGACGGCGAGAGCGGGGCGGGCGCGGGCGAGGCGAGCTATGGAGATCGCTCCGCCCCCGCTCACTTCAATAGGAATCTATGTGTTAGATCGCGCCGCTAGAGCCGTCGCCCCGCAAATCGCTGAGATCCAGTTTAAGGCCTAAAAACTACAACTTCGGAAACACAAAAAGGGGTTTTAAAAAACACAAAAAGGGGTTTTAAAAAATACAAAAAGGGGTTTTAAAAAACACAAATACTAAAATGATGTACTAAATTTGGTTTTGCTTGTTTTATTTTGAATCATTTGCTCTTACAAAATATGTCAATGCAAAGGAACATGACTCGTCACAATAAAACATGCTTCTTAGTACCATTTTGTTTTTATTTATATATTATTTTAGTCCATTTAGCATAACTATAAATAATGCGGGTCACATAAAATGCTCATAGCACAATATAGAAACTTGCAAACACTTGTAACAAAATAGATACGTAACTTTCCTCTGTGTTTTCTCTGCGAGAAATGCTACTATTACCATAGTTATGCCAAACCTCACATCATAACACAACGAAGCAACATGTCCCTTAAAAATATTCTTTCTTACCAACAATTTCATCTTTTTTTTTACATTTTATGAAGTTTTGTTTCTGCATTTCGTATTCTAGACTACCTAACTAAATTTTATCTAAACTATTCTACTGTCTAGACTAGTCTGCTGGGTAGAACACCACACTATATTTAATACACATTGGACAAATACGTTCGTATCGACACTTCCCATGGAGTTTTTTTTTATTTAGTTTTCTTTCTTTACACTTAGTCAACTACATAACAAAAGAGGAGAAAGCAAACTTGTTCAACTGAAACTTATCTCAAGTGTTCTAATTTTCTTAGTGTAGTACGGGCGAGCAGGGCGCAGGGGCCGGCCTCAGTCCGTTCAAATTAAATTATTTAATAAACTAACAAAGGAAACTACCCTACGCCGGCCCTGCGCGCCGCACGCTCGCGCTTGCCTAGCTCTATGCTATCTTAGCGTCGAAACATTTTTGCTAATCTAACCTATCTATAGGTAAGCCTATACTAAAACTAGCCTTCGATCAGACGCTCCGTTAGCTCGGTTCACTTTTACAAAACGATTCCAACGTTCACTTACAGCTAAATGACTTATTTTAAAAACATTTACTTAAAGTATCTAATCATTCTATTCACCGACGTGATTTTTCCGGATGTGACGTAGTTCGGTATTAGGAGTTTGTTCCTCATGCTTTGTGCTTTTACTTTGAGTAGCTCTCACTATACATACAACAAGACGACATCGATCTTTGTGTTACACAAGAATGCCTCAGCCGGCGTACCTACATAGGAACTCTGCATTTTTACCCGGCGTTTGGACATTGCTTGTGTGATGCAACGATTAGATAGCCACATTATTATTGTTTTGTCGATAATACAAAATATATCCACAGCTTTACATTATTACTAAGTTTATGAATATGGTAAGTTCTCTATTACCTGTAAAAATATCTTGTAAAGCACTTGCAACGGCTATATTGTTTCGTTATTTGATTTACATGTAAACGAAGCTGAAGGCACTACTATCAAATGAATTTTATTGCTTCAAATGGAAGGAAAGCTTAAAAAAATTAAGACAAAACACATATACTTTTGACAGTGATTAGGTACTATACATATAGGATCGTGCCGTATTATAGTATTTTGTTTTCCTTTATATCTACCACAGGGTAACACAATGGCATAGTACTGCGTAATTTTTGACGTGACAACGTCTTATAATTCGATAGAGGCCACTTCACGCACCAAAAAACATACTCATGCGGCGTTACCTCGCTCTGAGGCGTGCCGTTTAAGGCTTGAAGTGCAAGCGAGAGCGCAGAACGAGCGACAGAGAGGTACAATTGGCCTCCGTTCTCATGACGCTGTCACGTTCAACTACCGTCGGTAAACCGACTTTACAGCCAAAGGTTTTTTTTACCAATAACGGTTCAATTTTACTATGAACGCGTGTACCATTTCCTGTAAAGATATTGTTTTATTGTCTTGATACAACAAAATAAGTCTCTCTTCGGGTTCGATTTCTCTATCATTATAATTTAGATCCTGAAACGGTTCTAATGTTTTGACTAACACTAAAATGGATACCTAGTTTCACGGGCAAAGTTATATTTTAAAACCACCACTGAGTGCAAAAGGTAAGGACGAAAACATCCACTTTAAATACAATACCATTATGGTACCTCCAGTAAAAAGGAAAACAAATAACTATACAAAAAGTGTAATGAATATACAATATCAATATTGTATTAAAGCAAATACATTTACTTTTCTGTCTGACCACATTTAAAAGATTAAATTATATTTAAATATTGAATGTATATTAATTAATGCAAAGAGCGGAAATATCTATCGGAAGACTGCTTTTACAGGAAGCCACAGCGTACCCGAACACTAAACGATCGTACTACTTAACTAAGTACCGAGTGACGTCGGTACGTATACGAAACGGATAGTTTCACAAGAATAAAAGGCGGTATTTAGTCAGTACAATACTTTGGCATGATCTAAATGATCTGTGGAGTGTAGTTTGGGGAGTTTTTTGGTAAAATCTCAATACATCCTTGTGTAAGCTACCCATAGTTTGGGTAGATTTTTCAACAATCAGGCAGTCAGCTAAATAACGTTAGTACATTGAGTATAGCGACAGTATATGTACTGAAATTGTGTCTCTATTAGGATTATTGTTAGTTGTTTTGTATTACTGAAAAACTATCTATTTTTAGTTAACTGTTCAGATCTCAGTCTGTTGTTGAAATTAATAATGAAACTATGACAGATCTACTAATTCGTTCAAAGTCTACGTATTTCATTCAAAACCTGTATTCAGCTAATTTCAGTTCCTGTATTGATTTGTCATAAAGAGGATGGTCCATTGGCGACCAAACAACCAACGGTCTTGCGATTTTAGTCTGAGGGTGGAATACTACGTGAAACACTTTTAGCCATCACCTTATGCCATATATTTAGATACATTTCAAAAGAATAACACAAACGTCTATATCATCACTACAAAAAAAATTAGCAGCGTCTCCTTGATGATTTAATTCAGTAATAAAAACTAGAAATGTTGTAACTGCGACAGATATTTAGATTCGACCCTCGTACCTTAAATATTATGTTTCTCTTTCTATTTACGTTTTACAGAACAAAACAAGGATAAGGGGCATCTTTTCTTGAAGTAGGTATACTTCAAGAAAAGATGTCCCTTATCCTTTAGTATAAGAGGAAGACACAAAAAAAACAAATGTAGTGCGTGTATAAACGCGGTTACGCAAATAGTATCATGACGTTTAACAATTGACTAAAACCGCTGTCACGTCGTTATGTCGAGCCGCGAATGGACAATCCACTTTAGTCGGTCCACAGGTTTTGAATAAAGAAGTTACCGCTTAATTGTCAGATAAAATACAGTTAATATATCAAACATTTAACTAGTCTTCAGTCCCTGAGTTGTATAAATATTTTCCTACTTCTTACTCGACTTTAATGATTTGTATACTTTGGTTCTGATGAAACTCTGACGTGCCAAAATATAATTAAACAGTTGCGATATAGTAGGCTTTTACTCGTACCCATCAACAATGTATATACATGTATACATATCCATGTATAATTTATATATATTCAATATAAAAATATCAAATTTCATATAAAGTCATAAAGTGTACCCAAAACCTACATGATGGTACAAAATGCGCTTATCGCACCAAAACGGCGCTTACGCTTTAGATTTCGATTCGAAAACATTTTTTAATGTGGAAATCAATCGTAGATTTTACATGACGCTCTACTGGAATGTGCCGACCGCCTAAAAATAACAACTACTGTTGACTCAGTACATGATTCTCAAAAAACGATCACTTCACGTATTCCAACCATGAGTTTCAACGTACAAAAATTTGTATAGACTCGTAAAATGTATAAATAGACTTTACATACAACTGCTTATTGCTAAATGTTGCTGTAATATGAGCACCGAGGTGGTGCCGAGGCCGCAGTGGGAAATGGCGACATACTACTGCCATCGTAGCTCGCGGACTACCCAGTACCCAGACATCAAAACGTTATTTTAAATCAAACTTGTTAATCACTCTGCGGTAAGGTAAACTTTAAGTGTCCTCGAAGTCAAGAGTGTCAAGGCCTCGTTGCTGGTTTTTCTGTCTACTCTTAACACTCACCATGAAGATATCTTTCTAAATTCTTGTTGCTTAAGCTAAAACAGAAAAGCCGTTCTGAAAGCCTTAAGGTTTGTAGAATATCTGACAAGTTTGAGTAAAAGTTGCCACACGTGTTGCTGTCTGGGAATCTGCTGTAGTGCTACTCTATTTCGACATACGGGAGACAATTAAAATTTGGGTCAAGAAATAACTATGTGGAGTTAAACATACGGTATACACAACTTCAGTCTGTTTTTGAGTTTGGCAACGATGTTCTATAAGATAACGGTCACGAAAAAAATATTCCCCTATTTCAATGCTACCATAGAAAAATAACTTACAAAAATGATGGGATATGATCTACAGTTACTACAGTGAAATATTTTGTGATATAGCGCCCACGATTATGCTTTTATTAAGATGAAAAATAATCAAATGCGATCAAAATATACTTTAAGACGTGTTGTCCTTGGAAGACTGTTTTAGTGTGAATGAATAATGTAAATAATACTGTACCTATAGTTTATCGGTTTTGAATCATTTCCCAAATAAAATGACTTAAGCACCACGCCAAAGGCGTTTTGAACATATACTTATCTATACATACAATAATCACGAACACTATCCCAAACAATCAGTTTGCTACAGCCGTAACACACTGAGCTTCTCTCCATGTATTTTTAATACTAATTTCCTTGAAAGATTTAAAATCTTTCGTTAGTTTATATTTCGTAATCTAGTAGGGCTGTTAAACCATTTTTCATATAACACACATAGTTCTTTTCTTTATACTTTATATTGTGTAAGTTTTATATTTATTTTTCACATGATATGACCCTTTACCTTCCTATCTAAACCGCTCATATTGCTTTTCCTTTAACCAATACCAGGAAAAACACCTTTCCTTTACAAAGAAGCTACATTACGAAGAATAACGTTTTTTAAAAGATTGCAAGTAAATTAAAATTTTGTTTTACACGATTTTTCTTCAATAAATTCACGCTGTTAAAAATTTTAAATTTGAAAATTCATTGAAATTAAACTATGCTAAAATAAATACCTAACTATCTTAAATAATCATATCAACATGTTCAAAACCTGTGCCTAAATCTTACATTAAAAATTTCATAAAACAATGATAAAATTATAATGTAAAAACACATTTAAAATTGCAACTACATCTATACATCAAATCCTCTCCGAACCGTCAAAAGACCCCATCGAAACGTCACAGCGAACGTCCAGCGAAAAGCCAAGAAGACAAAGCCAGTCGGAAAAATAAATGAAGGCGTCCGTTCCGGGCGCGGCGGCGCCACGGTCGCGCGGGCTTTCGATGAAGTCTACGGCGGCCGCAAATTAAAACTAAAACAAATTAACATCATAAAAGTCACAGTTGCTTTGATATTTGGCTCGTGTGCGGCGCGGGGGCGGGCGGGCCTACTTGGGCGGGGGGTAGGGCTGGTACGGCTCGTCCGGGGACGCCGCAGTGGACGCATGCTCGCTCTCCAGCGGCATCTGCAGCACGGGCGGCTGCGGGCCCGCGAAGTATTGGTACGGGTGCGACGTGAAGTACTGCGCAACAAACATATTATTACATTTTGGAGTTGCAACTTTAAACGTAATTGTTATTTAGGATGCAACAAACTTAATTTGCCTGAGGCTTATGATCTCGCTTTTTTGTCTGCTTAAGATTAATAGTAAAGTGTGTATGGCAATGTAAACTAAGTTAACAGAGTTTGTCACATGGTCACTAACAAAAATCCTTGCGCTTGCATAAGTCGCTATGCGTTTTAATATCATTTTCGGTATTTGACACTATAATAGTCGTTTATAAGTAACGCACATCTTTTAGAAACGTCCAAGTGATACATTTAATATTTAAAGTGTGAAATGTGATATTTATACAATGTAAGTATGTTTCTTATAAAGACGATAAGTGTATAGTGTCAAGTACAAAAATAAAATAAAATAAAAACAGTGAATTTTGCACGTGCAAGAACGAAATTTACTGCACTATGGACTCGTTCCCAAGTCACAATATTTGTACAACACCTTACACTCACTGTGACGACACACATTTACAAAAAGTAGGTAGTGAACATTCTTTGAAAATTGTTTTTTTATTGTTTCACCAATTTTATAGAAAAAGTTTTCTCTAAACACTTTGCCAAATTTGAAGGAAGCAATTAATTGTTCTTAAGAAATTGCTTTGACATTCCAAAAAAAAAAATTACTATTAATATTAAAATGAATCTTAGACCTCATCCTTACTATCCGTCAAATTAACCTAGACCTTCCACTATATTAGAAACTAATTTTTGGGAAAAATATAAAAAACTAGCAAAACTGAGAATGTGAGCATATTTTTTTTATATAATCGACAGTAATAGTTTTTCAGACAAAGAGGCACTTACGTATAGCTCATTTTCCGGCCTTAAGCTGTCCCAGTTTACCTGAAAATAAAGAAATGTTATTTTATGTTTACTTACTTAATTTTTCCAAATTATTTACGAAATTGTGTCATGTTGTAATCGTAAGCTACGAAATATTATCACAAATACAGATTTAGTAAAGTTATCACTGGAAGAAATATGTGATTGAAACTCAGTTGACATTTTATGTTGCTAAAAATTTGATAAAAATTTAATAACGCTAGTATTTTAAATGTTAAATACCCCCTAAAAAAACCTACATGTACATGTACATGATCACAGTTGAGGCTACTAGAACCAGAGTAGTCTATCTACAAACAGTATGATTTACAATATGAAGGAAAGTAAGAATATGTAATTTTAAAATTGGTTTGACGCGTGCTGCCATCTGTTTAAAGATAATGTATACAATTTTGGGTTGTTATGGTCTTGACGAATATCATGTTTATATTAAGGAAATCCACTTAGGTCAAAAAATATTAAAATGCAGCTAGGCCACTCTGCTTCTAGCCGCCTCAGTTCACATCTCATTCTCATCTGATCACAGATGTACAGTTTTGAGCCGACCCCGAGCTCAAAAGCTCAATCGTGCAGAGCTACCAGGATCCATAAAACAAAATATAATCCTAAAATTCAAAATTATTAATGAACCCTCATGTGATATAGCTAAGAACCATCTCGGTAAAGTGAGCTTTCTAACAATAAAAATCCATATCAAAACCGTTCTATAGATTCAAAAGCTCTGCCACAGACAGACACACACAAACAGGCTGACACGTCAAACTTATGAAACCCCTCGAGGACAAAAAATTGGCCTCCCAAATATCTGTGATTAATTGGAAAGAAAATGTTTGTTTTACAGAACATAAGAAACTTACGTATTGGCTAGGCACGGTGTCGAGCGGCAGGTGTGGAGCGTGCGGGTGCGGGTGGGGGTGGGGGTGCGGGTGTGCGGGGTGCGCGGGGGGGATGAGCGCGGCGTACGGCGCCAGCCAGGCGGCGGGGTGTGCGGCGTGCGCGTGCAGTTGCGGGTGGAAGGCCGCCACGCCGTACACCCCGCCGCCGCGGTACACTCCCGCGCACTCCGCCGTCGCGCCGCCCACACCGCTCGCGTACACTCCGTGGGCGCTCATCGCCTGGAACATTGTTTTTATCATATAATTTATTTAAATTACTGAAAATCAGAGTCGTGCAGACCCTTTTTAATCAAAACAAGTAGGTAAATTTTATAATCTCATGTCAGTTTTTGTTGATTATCCCCTAAACCTGTGACGTAATTATTCCGTCTAAATATTGGCCCAACATTGTACGTACATTACGTTATTTTACAGGCAATAGTTTAAAATATACTTATTTAAGAAACGTTAAAAATCCGCACACAATGTAGCAGATGAAAGCAGCGTGTGCAGTCACATCTTTATTTTGATAGATGGTATGACCAAAGCTAACCCCAAAAATCAAAACGAAAAAGGTTCTAACCTGCGTAATAGATTCATTGTTGTCTCTCCACGCTCTTCCATTGGTATCATTTTGCTTGTTATACAATGCTTTCTTTTTGTTCCCTCCATCTGCAAACTTCACTAGCAATGGCTCCTTGGCACCGGGAATAGGATTCCCATTGAACATCTGAAATTCGTAGAAAACTGTTTTTACCCTCAATATTTGACGCAATCTGTTCGAATGGATAAACAAGATTAAATTGAGCTTGAAGCAATGTGGCGTTCTGTTTTTTTTTGTATTTTTTTTTATGACATTGGAAGGCAAACAAGCAGACGGATTTTATGATAGTAAGAAATCCACGCCGCCTAGAGACACCAAAGGTGGTAATGGTGCATTGCCAACCTGAAGCCGGGATGTAAATTTAAAACTCAAGCAAGAAGACGTATTTTACGTATGTTACGTTGTCCATAGAATGGTTGCATTGCAACCTGAGGGTAGGATCTCAATTAGGAAAGTTAGTCTATACTCTATAGTCTATAAGGATACAGTAAAGTTATCTTTTATTTGTTCTGCTTTTCCCTCAAAGGGAATCTATCATTTGCTTATATGAATTCGGATACAAGCTGTCATTTGTGCGTTCAAGAAGTCCTCGGCGCAAAGTCTTAAAACAGATCATGCCCATCCCGTGTATTTGTCACAATAACCGGTTGGTAGTGCCATAGATGCTGGTAGCCTATGGACCTTCCTTTAGATGTCGAACATAACAAATAGATAAGTGCAGCAAGGCAGGTCCTAGTTTATCACGATTGAGGAAGGACTAGACTTAAGAAAAGGGAATACGCAAGGTTGATTAGGTACTGACAGGGGCAATAATTTGAATTTGAAAATCTCAATGTGTTATCTAACACCCATATCACAATCAAACTTATTGTCTCATTTGGGGTTAGATCCATTCATGTAATTTGTCTAAAGATATCTATTTAGTTACTGATTTGTTATATTGTAACTGATCTTGGTGTACCTGGATGATCTGCTCGCATTTTTCTCTCGATTCCATCCTCGCGAAGCCGACCCCTTTACTATGTCCGTGGGTGTCACGGAGGATTCTAGTAGAAACTACTTGGCCGAACTTGGCCAAAAGTTGGTCCACGTCATTCTCTTTAAAGTGAGGAGGTAAATTCGCCATGTACAGATTTGTTGGGTCTTGCTCTTGTTGCTGTAAATATTACGATGGAAAAGTTCAAATTACTTGTTGCAAATACTAGCTATGATACTTATATCTATTCTTTTATAATTTTAAGAGGTAATTTACTTTTCTAATATTTCAAAACTAGTTTCGTAAAAAGTTTTATGGTAATTGCGATGATAATTAAATTAATCACAAATAACATAGACTAAGAGCTCTGAAATAATTTTGTTCACTTCAGCTGTATGCATTACACATATACGTGAAGTATAAAAACTCGATTAATTTGGCTTGTACTTTGTTGGAGAGTAGGTATTATTCATTTTAGTAGGAGTACCTGCTAGAGACAAGACAGTCTGGTTGTCAGTAGGTTGTCTAGTCTTAAAATGTTCAGCTCTTATTTTGTTAATACAGTTTTTAACTAGATTTATTTTTTAATCAGCTATAGATGCCGTTTCAATGCTATAGGTTTAAAAAGCCATTACTTGCCCATGGCTTTAGTTTTTTTTTTAATAAAACAAATTAAGAGTCCTAACACACAATGGATTCTGTAATGTAATCTTGTTTTCTTGGATAGCTATAATAATATATTATTAAAATTAAATCGATTCATAAACACAGTAATATTGTTTTTGATCGCAAGTGAAATTAAGTTATAGGTCTGCTTGGGCTAAACCTTTAACTAAGTCTCAGAATGTTTAACTTACAAGTTTTTATAATAACAGCAATGTGACTTAAGAAAAATGTAATAAATTAACAAATAAATTCCATAACAAATCCAGGAGACTTAGCCTTAATATTTAAGGATAACGGTTTAATAAAAATATCTAATGCCCTTCGGCTCAAGGAATTTGAGCTTGCGTTCCACATAAGTGTGAGGTTTTTTGATGTCAGGTGGTCGTTTACGAGGACGTGGACTTATACCTCTTACGTCTGATGCTATTATGCAGCACAATACACTTGCGATAAAAAACAGATAAATGTTAAAAAAAAGCTCGAGCTCTTAGTCTATTTGTAAAAGATAAATAGGACATAATATTAATGACTAAAACATAATAACAAATATCTATAATACGATATCACACGGTTAGTATTTTTAATAAAGGTTAGTTTATATAAATTGTTAGCTTGAAAGCCTGCATAGATTAACTAGACATTGAAGCCAGCTTCGAAGGTATGTAGCAGATTGTATCTAATACGCTATAAAATTATGTCGATGGTATCACCGACACCAGCATAGAATTTATAAAGCTTTTTAGAGATGCATACACACTAACTCAATATTGAAAGCATAGAATACCCGAGCCCAGTAGCAAAATACAATGTTATAACGCTGAAGCAAACGATAGTACAAAAGGAGACAGTTTTTTTCTTGGCCCACTTAATTGTAGTGTTTATTCGGATTATAAAATAAAAAGATGTGTTTTTAACTCAACAAAAACTTTAAATAAAATCTAATTGGAGGTTAGTAAAACTAGTAAAAAGAAATGACTCCGTGTCCAACACTGAAAGTGATTTTGAGGAACTTTGAAATAGACGCCTTATTTCAATGTTGTTTAAATGTATCGTAAGTAGCAGTTAGTAGCATTAAAATAGTACTGCCTTTGGACGTCAAATACTTATTCAATGAGTTTTGAATCGTAGGATTATATCGAGTACCTTTAAAAGTATAAAGTTAAAACAGATAGCGCCTGTAACATGATTTTAGAGCACTGATTTGTCAAAATGACTATTCCTTTTAGCTCACGAAAACGAAATGGTGTGAAGTAATAGTACGGTAGTACTGAAGACTGACTGATGTACAAAGTCTTTACCATGAGTTGGTATCATTTACCTCAAATGTTCCTATTTCTATGGTTGGTATAGATTACGTACGGTAAGTTACGTTTCGAAATCTATGACACTTTTCTTCTAAAAATGTTTTTCTTTTAATCAGCAACAGAGGTGTTGTTCAAAATTTTCATACAAATAATTTACAGAAACGGTAGTATTTGACAAGCCGCAAACTCATGGTAAGGGTTCTAAGACTGACTGATGCTCAGAACCTAAAAAAATTTCAATCTTAAAATGCGAAGTAACAGCTCATTTCGCTGAGAGAGTAGATTCGATTTACAAACTCACGCTTGTCAATCAAAATTAAAATGAAGTCGTTAGTCGAAGGCTCACATAACGCTGAGCGTAGCTGAAATAATATCCATACTATGTCGTTAGATATGTTTTTTTACTACAGGTTTTGACGTAAAACTTTTCATGAGGCACAATCTATGTAAACTACGGGTAAAAACAGAAATCTACTACCCATACTATTACGGACTAATTAGACTACTTTTAAATTTGAACATGAATTATTGTCAACAGCAGATAAGTTTACATGACGAATTTGGCAATTATATACCTAGACGTTTTTTGGTTGTTACTCGCTGCTAAACTGGCTGAGTTCATGATTATTATCCATACATAATTTTTATATGTGGAGTTTGGAGACTCGATATCACTTTCGATTTCGATTCGAGGCTTCTTTTTATCGTGATATTTAATCGGATTCCAGTGGTGGTGTTAAATTACTATTTTTTATATTCCATTTTTAAATTTAAATATTAGACATCATTCAATATAATTCTGCCCTACCACAATAATCTCAAATAGGTCTACTGCTTGACTGGTAAAGATTGCTGTATAGCATTAAGTCATTGTACAAAATGAATGCATAAAAATAAAACATATTTTATGTTAAACAATTATTTACCGTACAATATATTTTAAGGAACATATTTTAAATATCATTAGTTGGGTTTTTCTGGTCTATTAATAAGTAATAACTAATTGTTAATTAATAAACGCTACAATTCATAGTGGGCCCTCTCATACAAAAACTGTTGTCTCCCTTACGAAACCACATCTGAAGAAGTCAGAAAGCGTTATTGCATCGGTTTATCATTGATTTGTACTTACAACACATTAGTTTTACATTTTCTTACATATGCCGACAAAATATGACGTTTGATGATCCCCATAATATACTGACAAATAAATAATTATTTATAATAAGAATAATCAAATACCATCTCCATATCCCTTATGACGTCGAAGATGTCCTACTTCAAGCTAGGGAGGGTAACACATCTAGAATAATCATTCTAATCCTTCAAACATGTACTATACTGAAGACTACAATTACTCAGAGATTTAAATCTAGCAAAACATTTACAGTAGAAAACACGGCATTTAGGTTGAGATAGATAATAGGCATTAGTTTTAAGCGAAATATTCTCTAACAGCAGATTTATATAACCAATGTCATGTGCTGCGTAGATATCGTGGCCAGAACTGAAAATTGATCATTTGTTACAGGATATGATAATAAACAAAGAGCTGATATCAAAAGTCACTATCGCATATGTTTATGGGTTTTACATACATACATATCTCCACATCACCTTTGCGGGGTAGGCAAAGATAGGTAGAAGGGTTAGGTATAGGAAAAGTGTAAAGATC